>CM049606.1:8234427-8439427 GCA_026979955.1 Megalurothrips usitatus
GCCCTGGTCGGCCAGTTGCCGCCGGCTGGTGTAGACACCTCTGAAAGTGAGCTCCGAGGAGACACGAGCAGTCCTGTCCGTAGAAAGTTGAGGATGTCGCCAACATCCGCCCGCGCCCCGCGCCGCGGTCCTGGCCGGGCAGCGGGGCCGGCGACGGCCGTAGTGCGCGTGTTGACTCAGAGGGTGAGGCCGGAGAGGGCCGGAGGCACCGGCTGCACCTCGCCGTCAGTCCGCACCACGTGCCCCGACAGAGAGGAGGTCCCCGTCAACGAGAGGCCGCCGTCGCAGACGACGCCGTCGACAGGGTCCGCCATGACGGCCGTGACGCTGCCCGTCGTCTTTCTCTTCCTGGCCGCGGCCGCCGGCGGCGTCCTTGCAGGCTGCGAGGACTGGCAGCCCTCCGTGGGGCACTCGGAAGCTCGCGACGGCCTCCGCAACGCGATGCAGGCCGTGACCTCGGTGAGTGGGTGGCCGTCGTCGGGCGGTATCACTCCTCTCACTTCCTCCCGAGGGGTCTGCCCTCCCTCTCCCTCCCTCTCCTTCCCGGCTTGTGCTCGGCTCCATTCACTCACTCCCTCGCCCATTCACGTCCGGAACGGGTTTGTCTGCGCGCGCTGGCAGTAAACTCTCGGCGGCAGGCGGCCCTCCTGGATGAGGGCCTCCGAGGTGGTGGCGGCGGCGGTAGAGGCGGCGGCGGCGGCTGTCTTGACGTGCGGGGGCCGCGGGTCGATCCGTTTTCCATTCACTGAAACACACCCGCGGCTGATGGAAAACGCAGGATAAGCGGGTCATCGTGGGGAGGGTCGGGGCGCGGGGGCAGCACGAGGGAAGGGGGAGGGGAGTAGGTCACGTGACGAGATTAATTAACTTCGGCCGCCGACTGCTCTGCGGGCGCGGCATGGCGCGAATATTCAAAACCGCGTTTCTCTCTCTGTCTCTGTCTGTCTGTCTGTCTGTCTGTCTGTCTGTCTGTCTGTCTGTCTGTCTGTCTGTCTGTCTGTCTGTCTGTCTGTCTGTCTGTCTGTCTGTCTGTCTCTCTCTCTCTCTCTCTCTCTCATCGCGAGGTCCATGCCTATGATGCCTGTGCGACTGGAGGGCCGTACCCGTGTGGTTAAATATGTAATTAAAACCGCGGGTAATGCATTGGTTGGCAGAGTTGACGGTGCTTCTCGGTGTGCTGCGCAGGACTGCCCGGCGTCCGGGAGGGCCGTGCTGCGGGGCGGCATGGTCCGCCTGAGGTCCGGCGGCGGTGGCCACTGCTCCTGGGAGCTCCGTGCCGGCGGCGGCAGCGGCGGCAGCGGCGGCAGCCGCCCCCTGTGCCGCCTCCGGGTGGAGGCGCTGTCGCTACGGCTGCCTTGCGACCGCGGCGCCCTCACCGTGGCCGGCGAGCTGCTCTGCGGGGGGCACCAGGGCGCGCGCACCATCCGCCTGTCCGAGCCCGCCGACAAGGTCGACGTGCACTACACGTCGGTGTCCCCCGTCGCGGACGAGTTCGAGGCCGTGATCCTGCTGGAGGAGTGCGGCGCCAGCGACGCGCTGGCCGAGGCCACGTCCGACGTGGACTGCGGCGGCCTGTACCCCGTCTCCCCCGGGGAGGCCGTCGGGCTGCTGAGCCCCGGGTACCCGGCGCGCTACCCGCACAACAAGCAGTGCCTGTTCGCGCTGGTGCCGCGGTCCGAGACGCACCCGCCGGCCTGCTTCCTGGACCTGGACTTCGCCGACTTCAACCTGGCCGGGTCCGCGGCGGGGGGCTGCGCGTCCGGGGACCGGCTGGTGGTGGAGGGCGTGCCGGGGGCCGTCTTCTGTGACAGACGCACGGGCCGAGCGCGGCTCGCGCTGCCGCCGTCGAAGACCGGCGTCCCCGTCAACGAAGGCACGCCCGCGGTGCGCCTACGCTTCCTCTCCGACGGCCAGGGCTCGGGGCCCGGTTTCCGCGTGCTTGCCACCCTGGCCCCATGCGAGGCCGCCGCGAACGACGACGGCAGAGAGGAGGACATCCTTCCTGTCCTGGCGGTGGACAACGACATCGTAGGCAACGGCAGCGCTGGGGCCGCCAGCGCGTCCCTGGGGGTCCCCTTCCCCTACCCGTCCCCGCAGCAGCTGCCCCAGGTGCGTGTGTGTATTGTGTGTGTGTGTGTTCGGCATCGCAGCGGATACGCCGTGTTTGCGGCGTTGTGCGCGTGCGTTCTGGCCAGCCTCCGCGCGCCGTGCTTGAAGAGCCTTGTGCAACCAGAGCCTTCCAATTTCCGTTCTAAACTGCCGGCAACAGCGCCTGCAGCGGAGCGGCGGCGGCGGCCCGGCGGCGGCAGCGCTGCCATCACACGTCACGGCGCAGCCTTACCTCACCTGTCTGGCCCGCCCCGATATTATTCTTCCCTAAGATAATGTTTGCCCCTGCCCCTTCCCCCAGTGCTGCGGCCGCGTCCACGTGGGGCCCTCCCTGTTCCTGACCAGCCCCGGCTTCCCCGTCGGCCTCGCCTCCTCCTCCGAGTGCGTGTTCCCGGTGGCGCGGCTGTCGCCGCTCACGTGCCGGCTGCGCCTCGTCCTGCACCAGTTCCTGCTGCTCGGCGCCAGCCTCGGCGCCTGCGAGAAGCACTTCCTGCAGGTGGACGGGCGCCGCCTGTGCGGCTGCCGAAGCCGCGGCCAGGTCGTCTCTTACTTCAGGTATTTAAATTTCCCGGCCAAGAAAAAGAGCTGTCCTTTTTTATAGTTTTATCTTTTTGTGCAAATGATTGGCATCCCGTTGTCGCCCCCCTCTGTGCGCAGGCCCGGCGAGTCCGTTAAGCTGCTCCGGTACTACCGCCACCCGCTGGCCACGGGCGCCTTCATTGCTGAGGTGATCCAGGAGGACTGCGCCAGCCCCGTCGCCGGGGTGCCCTGGGCGCGCAGCGTCGACGACAGGGACGCGCTCTGGAGCAACGGGTGGGTGTCGTCCGGGACGCCGATGATGTCCCGCCGCCGCGCGGAGCTCCGAATGACGCCAACGCAACTCGGTGTTGCAGCTTGAGCCCGCGGCCGTGGAGCATCAGCAACGTCACGTCGGACATCAAGAGGGCTGACTTTCTGGTGCGCTTCCCCGGCGCGGTGAGCTCTGAGGACTGGGGCTCACTGAACGGCACCCGGGGACCTCAGCTCCCTCCGAACGGCGCCCAGGACGGGGACCCCCCGCGGGGCTACCGCCCTGCGGAGGACGTCCATCGCGACCCTTCGGCATTCGATGCCGCCCCGTCTGACTGCTGCAGCCAGGATGCCGAGGCGGTCCCCGAGGCCGTCGGGGAGGCCGGCGTCGAGGCCGGCGTCAGCAGCGCGGCGCTGGGGGTGGTGCCCGTGTGCGGGGCGCCCTCGTACAAGGACTGGATGGCGGCGGCGGCCGCCTGGGCGTCCACCGTGCCGCCCGCCCTGCTGCAGTGCCCCGTCGGCATCTTCCCACCCGCCAAGTGCCGCGAGCTGCGCGGACCCACGGGCCTCTTCGCCTCGCCGCGCTACCCGGGCCTCTACCCGAACAACGTGCGCGCCTGCTACCGGTACAGTACCAGC
Organism: Megalurothrips usitatus; assembly: GCA_026979955.1. NCBI lineage: Eukaryota > Metazoa > Arthropoda > Insecta > Thysanoptera > Thripidae > Megalurothrips > Megalurothrips usitatus. The sequence continues at coordinate 8,237,965 of CM049606.1, forward strand.
CCTTCCCGACGGCGTCCTGAGGGAACGTCCCAAGCCTCCCTCTGACCGGCGGTGCTCGGCAGGATCGTGCGCTACCCGGAGCAGTGCAGCGTGCAGGTGTCGTTCCTGGACTTCGACGTGGAACCGTCGCCCACCTGCAGCAAGGACTACGTCAGCCTGGGCGCGGGCACCCGGTACTGCGGCGCCCAGCTGGCCTCCACTCTCAGTGAGCACCGCCCCACATTATTATTTGCCGCATTGCGATGGATAATTTCCGATACTTCCGAACTGATTCGATATTCTGCCACAGTTCAGCTCAACTTCCAGGACAGCCAGTACATCGACATCCTGTTCATCACGGACGGCGCCATCGCCGCCAGGGGCTTCCGGGCCTCCTACCGTCAGTTTGCCTGCGGTGTCATCGCGTCCCCCGGGTTTCCGGGGGCCTTCGGAGGCTCCCTCCCCGGAGCGTACCCCGGGGTAGCTGCGGGTGCCGTTCCCGGTGCAGGCCCTGTAGTGCCCGGGTTAGCTCCGGGTGTCTTCCCCGGGGGTTACCCTGGCGGCGGCGCGGTGTACCCCGGAGTTCTCCCGGGAGCACTTCCTGGGGGACTTCCGGGTGTACTGCCGGGGGCTGGCTACTTCCCGCGGCCCGTGCCCGTGGAGGAGGCCGGCCCCTACCAGGCGTCCGGGCAGCCCGAGCGGCAGCCGCGGCCACCCTACGGACCCCCGGGGCCCCCGACGACGCCCGCACCCCGGACGACGCCGGCGCCCCCGCCGACGGTGTGCGGCGGCGACGTGCGGCAGCAGCACTTCGCGCTCGGCCTCCAGGACGTGGCCGGCCACTCCGAGTGCGTCTTCACCGTCAGGAGGGCCAGCCAGGTCTGTTATCGGCGGTCACTTTTTGCCCATTTTCCCGGCACCAACGCGCGGCAGGGCTTCACCCTTGTACCTCACGGCTCCCGCGGTCCCGCAGGACATCTGCGGCCTCCAGCTGCTGGTGGAGCGCATGGACCTGGACTGCCGGCGCGAGAGCCTGGTGGCCTCTGACAGGACGCTGTGCGGACGCGACGCCATCGGCCAGACAGGTGGGTGCCGCCGCCGCGGGTTCGAGCACCAGCCGATTCCCGCTTCTCTTTTTTTCTCCAACCCTCTTTCAGCTTTCCAATTTCTTTTTCTGTCCCCGTCATTTTCCAATCCCCACCACCACCACCGCCGCGTCGATTCCGCAGAGAAAAAAAACGCGGGGTGCGGTGTGTGATTGGTATTGAATGAGAGTGGAGCAATGGCTGTTGACGGCTGCGGCACGGCACGGCACCTTGTTCTGCAACCTGTCGCGTCGCGCGGGCGTGTCGGGGGAGGGGGGGGGGCACGGATATTAGCCGCGCCATCCATCAGAGCCCCCCTCTGCGTGGCCCCCGCAGCCCCCCGCAGCCCCCCGATGCCCCCCGCGCCCCTCGTCACTTTCTTGAAAGGCTCGGGGTGCTCGGGGGCGACCTGCCGGGCCGCCGCCGTGCCGCCTCGGCCGCCCGCCGCGCCGCCGGGAGCACTTTACTCGAGGCACACCCTCGCAGAATGCGTGGAGCGGTTAATGTTATCTTTAATTATGCTCACGGACTTGGCTGCGGCCGGAGGCACCGGAGGCCGGGACCTCGGGAGAGCCAATTTTCTTCCTCTTTCTCTCTCTCTCTCTCTCTCTCTCTCTCTCTCTCTCTCTCTCTCTCTCTCTGTCGGCATGAAAGGCTGGGCGCGCGGAGGGGGGCCTCTGAGATTAGGGCGACGGGACAACAAGGGCCAGGACGCCCACACAGACGGCCACGCCCGAGTCACCGTGACGTAACATCGTACGCCAATATTCTTCTTCTTTTTTGTTTAATTTTTGTTACTTTTTAAAGTGATGGTCGACTTCTACGGCGACACGGTGCAGATCCTGTACCTGGGGGACACCGGCGGCGACGCGGTACCTCAGAGCGACTTCCTGGTGCACGCACAGCAGGTCGCCGACTGCCTGGACCGTGAGTAGCGGGATCACACTAGGGGCTGCAACTCATACGTCAGCTACATTGCCTCATTTTGGCCACTTGTGTTACTGTCACACCATCGTGTGTGTATGTGTGTGTGTGTGTTTTTTCACAGTGGACGTGACCCCCGTGGCGAGGGTCGGCCAGGCGGCCCCCGACGACTACGTGCCCCCGCCGGCCTGCGTCGTGATCCTGGACGACGTCCGAGGCGCCCTCGTCGCGCCCGCCCTGGAGCCGCGCTCCCCGCACCACCTCGCCTGCAGCTACCAGTTCAGGCGGCGCCCAGGTCAGCGTGTGTGTGTGTGTGTGTGAGAGAGAGAGAGAGAGAGAGAGAACCGTCGAGCAAATTGAGAGTGCCGAATTGCAGGGCAAGGATCAACCTGTGTCCTCCCTCTCTACCCTGTGTGCACACACGCACGCGCACACACGCACGCGCACACACGCACGCGCACACACGCACGCGCACACACGCACACATACGCACACACGTACGTGGTGCGCGCCCGGGTAGGCAATCCGCTAAGTGCAGGCTAATGTCTGATAATGGAGAGCTGCACACGCGAATCGAAAAGATTAAAAAGGGAAGAAAGAAAGGGAGGGTTTGGCGGCATCGAACGGCGCCCCCTTGCGGTTTACGCCCTCCGGTGCCTCCCCCGCTCCCCCGCTCCCCCGCTCCCCCGCTCCCCCGCTCCCCCCCCCCCCTCTTTCACCGTCACTGCGTCGCCCCCGCTGTGCTAGTCCCCCCCCTCTCCCCACCATCACAACACGAGCATTTTTGAGCGTCAGATAATATAGGTTGGAAGACGGGGGCACCCCCCCCTCCCAACATTACCCTCTGTTCTATTCATCGCATTCCTCACGCCTGTCTTCTCTTCTTGCTTCGTGCCTCTTGTTTGCCTATTTTTTAACCCCGCCCTTCTCCCTCTCTCCTATCGTTTCGCAGTTCCCTTATCTCCTTTCCCTCTCACACGCATGCACACGCCGCCCCCGCGCTCTTTCGGAATCTGTTGTTTGCGGGGGTGCGACGCTCCGCTGCTCGCGCTCTCTCCCCCCCCCCCTCTCTTTTATTCACTGTCAGTCGGGTCAGTGCGTGCATTCCGCACGCTGTACTCACACAGACACACACACACACTCACACCCGTGGGGTGTGTAGGGGGAACTTGTGAGAGGCACATATTGACGTTCACATGCCGTCGTCATCTCTGGAATGGCAAGGCAAGAAGTGAAGCTTGGCGCGCCGTGTCGTCCGCTGTGACCCAGCAGGCCCTGTTTGCTGCTGCAGAGCGGCCGTTCCGAACACTGGGCCCTCCCTCCCTCCCTCCCTCCCTCTCTCTCTTGGAGCACCCCACGAGTGTGACGGAGACAGCGCTACGTAAGCAGTGCTGGGAATCGGGCGGTAGAATATGCGGGGGGAAACCCCTTCGCCCAGTGCACCGACATGAGCGCAGCCGGGCGCGGCGCAACGGTCATGCTGCCCCCGCTCATCCACCCCGCTGCCTCAACAAGTGGGGGCTGGACTTGCTGCCCCCCTCCTCCCTCGACGATGATGGCGGCCGCGCTCACTGGGCATTCGTTAGGAACGGACTCTCCAGCCAAATTACAAGAAAAATTGGAGTCCGGCAAGAATAGAACCCACGACCTCTCGCACGTCGAGCGAGCGACCAACCGGTGCGGCCACGTAGCCGCGATGGTGGCGGCCGTGTGCTGGGTATTCTTAGAGGCAAGGACAAGGATGACGACGACGAGGAGGACAAGGACGACGGCCACGGTGGGCGTGTGTCGTATGCCGCATCCCACGGCGAAAGTAAACGAGTCCTGCTGGCGTGCCGTCTCCGTGCCGTGTCGGAGCTCTCACTCTAAGCCGCGTGTTTGCTCGGGCACTTGACTCTGCCGCTCTCACTCGCACAGGGCGGCGCCGACGCCTACACCGGGGCCGTGCGGCGTGTCAACACGGACCACAGACTCCCGCGCTCCGCTGTCCTGTTCGCCGGCAGCAACGCCCCACTTCCTCGCGCTGCTGTACTTTCCTGCAGCCACCAAATTTTATTTTATTTTCAGATTTTTTTTGTAAAGTGGAACACCACCTTTAACTTGTGCCATGATTACTTGCATTGCATTTGCATTTTGTCTCTCTCCTGCTTCCTCCATCTCTCTGTCTCTGTCTGTCTGTCTGTCTCCCTCCCTCTCACCCCTTCCTCCGCCTCTCTCTCGCTCCTGTGAGGCGACTTTTGTGCCTCTGCAGAGCGCTGTTTGTTCACCTTCCGGCAGAAAACCAACTGGTGGCCTCCTCGCCTGATCCCCATTCTCTCTCTCTCTCTCTCTCTCTCTCTCTCTCTCTCTCTCTCTCTCTCTCTCTCTCCCTCTCGCCTCTTCTGCCTTTTTCTATCAATCCGTTTGCGGCGTCAACGTTTTCAGATTGAATCACGAAAAATCACAGTCAAGCCTGCCACCCTCTCTGTCTCTCTCTCGCTCTCTCTCTCTCTCTCTCTGTGCCACGCGAACGGTGCGGACTAAAATATAACCGCGCGGGCTCGACACGGCGGGCTCCCGATCTTTTTATCTCTGTCTTTCTCATGTCGTGGGACCGAGATGGAGAGAGAGACAGAGAGAGAGAGAGAGAGAGAGAGAGAGAGAGAGAGAGAGAGAGAGAAAGCCGGGGCGATAAAGAGTTGAACACCAACGTTGTTCACGCGATGCGGTATTCCGCCCGCTTTTGCTCCTTAATTGCTTTTGTGGGGAAAAGTCATTCTCCATGCGCCTGATCGTTAATGACGCCCCCTACGTGTGCGCGTGCGTGCGTGTGTGTGTGTGTGTGTGTGCGTGCGTGTGTGCTCGCATGTCCGGCAGGAGTGGCCCGAACAGCGAAGCGGGGGTGAGGGAGGGAGGGTGGTGTCGTGGGCGTAAGTGAGACCTGATCGCGGTCACAACCCCCCCCCCTCCCCTCCGGTGCCTCCGACCGCAGCAGCAGCGGGGTGTTGTCCACAGCAGAGTCGCCACGCGGGGGTCGCCCCGTGGCGCCCCCGGTGCCCGTCCCACGGACAGTGTTGCCACATTAGCGCTGGATGCCCGCGTGGCTGAACAGACACGTTTCCGGTATGGCTGGTGACGTCACGGGAAACAGCAACACGATATGAAACATTGCACCACTGCAAACACCGCATCAGTTTTCAATAAAATAAAATAAAAGGCGCTGCGCAGTGCTGCCAACCTTCTTGTCGTCATTCTTTCCGCCTCCTTGCCGTTTCCGTGGACATCACGAGTCTCGGCGCGGAATCGCCGGCCGCCCGTTCGATTGCCGCCCCACTTCTCTTTCAAAAACTCGTTTATTCGCACACGTTCTGACGCGTACACGCTGTCCGCGTGGTTGGCGAGAGCCTTTTGTTCAAGGATTTCTTTTGTTTCGTCGTCGTGCCTTTCTGCGTATCGCGCCGCGGCCGTCGGCGGCACCTGGAGGCGCGAGACTATCTCCGCTTTCGGCTCGACTGCGTGTCGGCGACAAACACGCGCCGCCATTTGACTCCCCCTATTTACACGTGGCGATTCGAGGAGTGGTCGTCATGGCGACGTAACAAGAGAACCTGTCCGCGCGCTCACCTTCCCTCCCCACTTCCCTTTTCCCTTTTTCTCCTTACTTTCCCTTTTTTTTTGCTTTTATTTGTTGCTTTCTTCCGGGGCGAGTTTCACCCGTGTCGTCCGCGTCTTCCACTTTCCGCCGCGCCTCACCGCTTTCCCCGCCTCTCTCCCTCTCTCGCCGTAAACGGTTTATGCGAGCGTCGCGGTTCGCATCTTCGATACGGCTCGGATGTGCATTACATGATGAGACGTCGTACCAAGGTCACGTTCTGTCGTGTACAGTCCCGGCCCCAAAAAGAATAATCGGGAAAAAATGCCTTTTTACATTTTCTAACGATTTCTGTAAAAAAAATCGTTTCCGTGCGTCATGACTTTGCAGATGTGTTGTTTTCGTCGAGTTTCTGCTCGTGTGTGACATGCCGACTGCTGCCGCGCTGCCGCCCGGCGTGGAAACGCTGTCACAAAGGTGGCGCATCACATACAGTCCGAGAAAGCAAAAGTGGCCCCCCCGGTGCCTCTGGGGGACCCCGGGGCCCCTCGGCGACGCCAACGCCTCGTCGTGGTGCCACTTGGCGATTCTTTTGATATCTGCTGTACTCGGTGCCCGCCGGCGTCCGCTGCGCGTGCCGGTGGCCTACCCACCCCTGCCGCCCCCCTACCGCCCCCGCCCCCCTACCGCCCCCTGCCGCCCCCGCCCCCCTGCGGCCCCGCCCGGCCGCTTAGGAAGGGGGTCCGTGACGAGAAAGTAAACCAGACAGCCTCGTGTAAATTCCACGCGTCTATTTTTTTTTTAAATATTTCTTCTTGATCCTTTTCACGACGCGGGCGGGAGTGTAAATAATTTCTTAACGATGTGAAAATAACGCCAGCTATTTTTTTTTTGGGGGGGGGAGAGGAGGTGGGGGGAGCTGGGCTACATATTAAAACAATCGCTGCCGGGGGGGGGGGGGGTCTGTGTGTGGGTGGTCAGGGGGCTGTTAAACCAGCGCGCCGGGGGAGGGCACATAATGCCCCGGGGATTCGGTGCAAATCCTTAACCGCGCGGCCGTGCCGTGGCTCAGAGCCGGAATTTAATAATCGTGTCCCCACACCCCACACCGTGCACAGTCACTGCGTGTACATTTTTGTGTTCGAAATTATGAATATTACAACATAAATGTTTTTTTTCTTCTGATTTTAATCATGTATAGATGGATCAGTCTGAAATGACAGTTATCCATATGTTTTTATTTCTATGAACAATTTAAAAAAAAAAACAATTTCTCTCTCTCTCTGACGACCAGGGCGCTGTTCGCTCCGCCTCCAGTTCCATGACTTTGCCCTGGCCCCGGAGCCCGCAGGGGCCGCGGGGGGCGCCTGTGACGGCTCCTACCTGTCGCTGCGGAACCACAAGTACTGCGGGGAGGACCTCGTCGGCACGACACACGGTAAGTCTCTATCTCTCACTTGCTCTCCGTCACCTTTGCATCACCCCCTCTCACTCTAGACCCGCGCTCGGCTCTCACGCGCACCGATGTCGGAAGCGCCCGGGCAGAATGATCAACTGTACGATGAAACCTACAGTGCCCAAAATTGTGTAGTTTCAAAAACTGTAGTTGTATGCAGTTGGACTGTAGTTCATGAGGAAAACTACAGTTTGAATCAACTATCTAGTACTTTCCCCCTGTGGAACTGTAGTTTGGGCTGAGGGTGTGTGTCAAAAACTACAGTTTAACTGTAGTTTGTAGTTTACATTGGAGGTCTTTTCGCTCGGTAATGGACTTACTGGTCAGACCTTGTCTGTCGTTGCTTTGGCCATTCTTTTTTTTAAAAAATAGAGTCATTATTCTTTTTTTAATACATTCCTGACGATTGCGATGCCTCTGCCATTGTCCTCCTTGTATGACCAAACGAAACGAAACATGGCCTGTAATGATGCCGCGGTGCTGCCGTGCTGAGCTCGTTACTCGGCCAAGCGCACGGAATGAGGCCAGGAGGCAGTTCCAAATCCCACTATAAGGGCAGCCACCCCTGTTTCCCCCTCTTTCTTTCTCTCTCTCTCTCTCTCTACCTCTCTCTCTCTGTGTGCTAGTATGTGTGTGTGGGTGCGTGCGGGGGCGGGCATCCCCACATCCCCACCGAGATGTCTGCATTAATTGGCGTGGCCTTTGCCCACACAGGCCTGCCGTTCACCGGGCCCACCATCGAGCTTCCCTACCGCCTGCACAGGGACCTCGCCTTCGCGCGCTGGAACGTGTCCTACGCGCAGATGCCATGCTGACCGCGAAGCATACGGCGCCATTTCCTTATTTATATTTTTACCCCTCTCTGTGTTCAATGCATTTTTCTCACTTTTTAAAATTATTTGCTGTACATATGTAGTTTTAGTTGGCTCTTACCTTCGTATCCTGTACATGTTTGTTTAATAATTTGATGATTTTGATGTGTATGTTTTAATTAAGTTGGTAAATACGACCTTTTTTTTTAAAAAAAAGGAAAGTATGAGTGAGGTTTGGGTTGTCAACGAATAAGAGATGTCCATAAGTAAACGTAACCATTTATTGCAATTAGCAGGCCACCACAAAATGTATTCCAGTCTGCTACCAGAGATAGATTCACTTTCCAACAAAAACCGCTATCACCAACTATGTTTCGTCAATAATAATTGTAATAATAATAATAATAGTATTATTTATAATAATAATTTAATAATTGTAATAATAATAATTGTAATAAAAATAATGAGAGGCAACGGACAGTGTTAGCGCATAACCTGGCTCGAGATATCACTTAGTTCCCACACTTCCAAACACGCTCAAATAGCAGACAACCTCACACGGAACACTCCACTTAAATATCTAAATTCTAAGTTAGACCATTGTGCTGGAGATATATTTGCGATAGTTATTAACAAGGGCAGCAGCCCGAGAAGAGAAGTCGTCAGACTTCCCCGCAAAACACGAGGGAACCTGGGATATGTGCACATAGCGCCAAGAACACAGCTCGAGAGAAGAAAACCTAGAGGCACCTTCCGAAACGCAACCTTAACATACAAGATATATACTCAAAATATACTCACAGTTGAAGTTTTAAAAAAGGTTCATCAGTCTAAAAGTTTAATAGATAGTTGCCGGCGACGTAGTCCTCGACATTGAGAACGGCACAGTGAGACACGAGGGAGAGTCCCCGCCGTTTCCAAGGCCCGTCCACTTGCAGCCCGAAGCGAGCGCATGAGAAAGCAAAGCGAAAGGAAAGGGGAAGGAGAATTTATTTTTTGCCTGCAGATAAGAGATAATAAGGGCGAGTCTTAAAATATCAACTTTCAGTTCTGCCACGTCGCAGTCACGCAGCTATTTACAACTCTCAGAGGGATTTTGGTCTTGGCTCTCTAAAAATGGTGCAGATGGGGTGGTGGAAAAGCGACTAAAAACGTCTTATATGTTAATTTGACACATTCCTGTGGGACGGCCTGCTGCGCAGTCCCGCAGAGCTAACCAATACTGGAATAGACGGCTACACTAACGTTTTGATCTTGTGTCCGAATCAGTCAACTTGATTCCGCGCCGCCTCGGCGCGCAGCTAACACGACTCTCGCCGACGCACACGTTACTCTCCGGTTCTACTCTTACCAGCACGGAGAGCGGACGACTCTCATTCCACTCGTATACTTAAGACGTAACTAAAAGAACCTTTCCATTCCTAAATTTCGTCGTTCCTATCCGGCGCACACGCCACGGCAACCCTCCATCTTCCCGTTTGATTTGTTTTTGCATTGCGAGAGCAAACGACGCGAAGACGACATCTCGCGAGACCGTGACCAGGGCCGTGACCGAGGCCGCGACCAATGCCGTGACCGAGGTCGTGGCGCAGACCGGCCGCCCTGCCTCTAGCCGATGAAGCGGATGTTGGTGAAGACGGAGGAGGCCGGACGCTTGCGGTTGCAGAAGTTGATGGTGCGGCCCGTGTCGCCCTCGCGGGCCCGGTGGAGGCCGACGAGCAGCTGGATGACGTCCTCCCTGGACGGGGTGCACATGTACACGTCCGGGTCGTAGGAGCCGCGCGTGCGGGTGACGCGCTTCCACGGGTAGCGGCGGTAGTACCGAGAGCGCTTGCGCACCGTCGGGTTGCCGTCGCCGTCCTCCACGGCGGCGTCCTCGTCCGGGTTGGGGCCCGGCCCCGGCTGCGCCCCGGGCGCCTCCTGCCCCTCCTCGACGTACAACAGCGGGTGCACGTTGTAGCGCCACGGGTCCTTCCGCACCAGGTCGGACAGCACGCCCGTCAGCTGGCGCAGGTCCCCGTCGGAGAGGCCGTCACCGCCGCCGAGGTCCTCGATGCCTGTGGGGACGACAAATTCCTCATAAATTCGCCACCAACCACACAGGAACCATTCGGGACACCCGGAGCATCTATCCATTACAAAGTCTCATTTCAATTTTAAAAAATTCCATTCTTAAATTTTTCATTCTCAGCTGCATATCGGCGCTTGAATTTTTACTTTCCTCGGCCTCCGATTCACGAATCCTCCTGACAAACCCGTCCCGGTGATGATTGGGGTTGTTTACCGCCTCAGCGGCCCAGCCATGCGGGCAAACAAACCCGCCGGCCCCCGGGCGGACCCCGGGCGGCCCTGACACCAGACGTCAGTGCAGCGTCGCTCACAATCCGCTCAGACACTTCGGCGTGCCCCCGCACCCACGCGCCCGCCCTAGACAATCTTACCCTGTCTGTCTGCCTGCACAGCTCTCTCTCTCTCTCCCTGTGCCTCTCACTCCATCTCTCTCCCTCTCCCCTCCCTCTCCCCCCTCCCTCTCCCTGCTAGGGGGGCACTGCCGCCGGCCCAACCTCTACGTCACTGCTGCGGGATTATTTACTGAACGTGACTCAAACTACCTATACCTGCGACCCCCCTCCCCTTTCTCTCTCCTCTGCTGGTCCCCCTCCCCTCTCCCGTGGGATCAGTATCGAGTCCTGCCGACGGCGACGCCAAAACCATCAACGCGCTGACCCATCAATGACCACCCACTCTCGTACACATGTCCTCAGCTTTTTTTTTGCCCCCGCTGAGCTAAATTGGGAAGCATTTAATGCCTGGTGCTCTCTCTCTCTCCCCGTCTCTCTCTCTCTCCCTCCCTCTCTGTCTACCTTCTCTGTCTCCCCCGCAGACATCCCGGGCGCATGTCGTTCCGGACGTATATTGCCGCCGCGGGGGGAGTGAGAGAAACAAAGGTCACTCACCTTCGGGGACCTGTTCGAGGTGCATCGGGGAGGCGGCCGTGAGAAGCAGCCCGACCAGCAGCACCGCCGCCGTCCGCAGCGCCCGGCTCCGCAGGCCCCGCAGGCCCCGCAGCCCGTGCTCCATCGTCCTGGAAATAAATGAAATAATAATAAATAAAATGAAAACCCCGTGCCGAGAAGATGCGGAAAAAGTGGACTGTAAAGAACCTTCGTCCAGTCCTCCTTTTTTTTTCCAAGAATTTTTCGTCACGGGGTGGGTAAAATAAAAGAGATCTTGACAAAAAAAATGTTTTGGAGCGTTCTGCTCCAAAAATTTTGTAACCTAAAATATTTGACAGGCGACGATAAAATCCTTAAATGACTATTTATTGTCGCATGCGAGTGCGACAAAATAGTTTCACAGTGTGCAGAAGGAGGTCGTAACAAAAGAAGAGAAAAGCGGAAAAACAATTGAAGGCGGAGAACCGCATTTTTTCTCTCTAGGTATACGACGAGAATATTCAAGTAATGAATACATGTTCAGGGTGCGCTAACAAATCGAAACCCCCTCCCTCTCTCACCGCCACACAAAAAAACAAATGGCTTCCGTCCGTCGTCGCCCCAATCGGCCGGCCACACCGGGTGACGCACGACCGCGACCCCAAACAACGCGAGAGTGACTGCGGCCTGCAGTGACAGAGGTGGCCAATATCGTCACGCTGCCCCCTCTCTCGCTCCCTCTCCCTCGTTTGCTCCCCCTCTCTCTCTCTCTCTCTCTCTCTCTCTCTCTCTCGGGCGCACACACACAGGAGGCACAACGGAACTCAGAACGAGGGCATATGACGCCATCGCCGCGGCTGCGTTTTGTGTTTCGCGAAACAAAATAGAACAAACGTCACAATGAAAAGTGTGTGGCTGGCAGGGCGGGGCCGGCGGGGCGGCGCGGGGCGCGAAGCGTAGCAGGAAAAGAGCCGGGGAGCGTAGCCAAGGTGCGCCAATAGACACGACAAAATTTTGAAAAGAAGTCCTAGACAGTGTAAATAGTATTTCGTAAATGTGTATTTCGACGCTCCATTTCTGGCTGGGAATGGCTACTACGGAATGAGAACCCGGCGATGGCGTGGATCCCCCGGCCTCGCGGGGTGCGTTTCGGCTCCTCGCTCGGTAAACACTACAGCAGTTAGCCGCGCCCGCACGTCGGGAGACGCCGTCCGCCCGCCCGCCCCGCTTATAGCCCGGCGCAGCTTAATGGAAAATATCGAAGCGCGTCAAGTTTAAAGCCGAGCGCGGTGTTGTATGGTCTGGCCTCAAAGCGCTGCGGCGGCGGCCAGCGCACCCCGCGCGGCCCCCGCGGCCCCCCGCGGCCCTCCCGCGCACTTTGATCAAACGCCGCGGTATTTCTGTGTGTTTTTCGCGCGCTGCGGCGCGGTGCTTCACCTCTGTTACACCACGCGGCTGCGCGGTGCCGGCTGGCGCCATACGGCGGTACTTCCGGGGCGGCATTCTATGCGCACTCTATCGTGTAAGGCGCATAATTTTGTCGGAAAAATTGGAAAATTCGCATTCTAAACACTTTGTTATTTCTAGGTCGTGTTTTTCACGGCGATTGCTCCTAACAGTCATGTGGAAACGGCACTCATTAAAATAAATTTCGACTGTACGGGATTTTTCACTACTTGGACACCAGCCCTGCCCGGGTCGCTGCCCCGTGCGCGGCAGTTGTCCCGAAGGAGGCACCACACGTGTCGCAGCAGCGTAGGCTCGCCCGACACACCCCCCGCGTGCACCAATCAGCTGCGTGCTCGCGGCGCTAATAACCAATGAGGCGGCGGGGTCGTCGACACCTCCGCATCGCGGCGGCCAATCACAGCAGGGTCTAGACCGCAGATTAGCAAACCACAAGAAAACTCATTTAGCGGGCGTAAATGAACCGAGTGCCGAGATCCGGCGTCTAGAGGTGCCACACCGAGCAGGCGGGCAACGCACCCCACCGCCAGCCGCTGCAGACCGGGGGGTTAACGACCAGTCGCTGCAAGCAGCTGCGGGAGAGAGAGAGAGAGAGAGAGAGAGAGAGAGAGAGAGAGAGAGAGAGAGAGAGAGAGAGAGAGAGAGAGAGAGAGAGAGAGAGAGAGGGGGGGGGGGGCTCATAGCCGGGTCGGGTCGTGGGGTCGCAGTGGATGCTTTTAGGAAAAAAAATGCAAAAATGGATGGCCACTACCTTGTTCTATGCCTCCGCCTGGAACCCTCCTAACTTCGGTATTCGAAAATGAAAGATTCCGAGGAACCGGCAGGAGTCGAATTTCACGACCTCATAGCGGCCGGACCACAATTCTTAACAACAAAGCTACGAAGCCAGGATAGCCATGGGGGGGGGGGGGGCATCCCTTATACTTACGCCGACTTATGTCACTGCCCTCCAAGCTGAACCGAGAGAAAATTTTGAGGCACCGGAATGGGGCCGAACCCTCGACCTGCCGCTGGCCGACCGGACGCGCTCACCGCGCGGCTACCAAGCCAGGGCGTCGCCACCCGGGTGCTCCCCGGTGCACTAGTCGGCCCAGCCGAGCCTGCCGCCTGCCGCAGAACGCCGCGGGCGGCGGCACGACGAAAGGCTGCGGCTCGGGGGGGGGGGGGGGGGGGGATGTCGAGTCAAACTGCGCGAGAAAAGAGGTCGAGAATCCTCCTTGCCCTAGGATATACAGCGGGCCCAGGCGGACGCACGTTTTCCCAATATTAGAAATAATCACCGCTACTTCTTGGAGTGATTGCCTCCATTCAGAAGCTGTGCACCGGCGGGCAGCACAACGCCATTGTACCCCCGTCCCCCCTTCACCCGACCGGGGCCGCCAGGTCGCCGTCGAAAAAAGGGGAAGAAGGCTCGCCTCGGAGCACACCGTGACATTTTGACGTCAGGACGACGCTCGCTGCGTGGGCGGCCGGCAGCGGCGGCGCCCGGCCAAGCTGAAGAGGGCGGGGCAGCGGGGGGCGGTCAGAGCAAAGCAGAGCGGGCCACAGCGGGCCACAGCGGGGCACAGCGGAGCAGCGCAGGGCGGAACCGTCGTGCCGGCCCTTTTCGCCAAGGCCCTAGCTCACTTCCGATTTCTCAGAACGCGCATCTTCTGGTCTGTCTGTCTCTCTCTCTCTCTCTCTCTCTCCGTCTCCGTCTGACTCTGTGTCCAATTTTTGTCTGTCTCCCTCTCTGCGTGTCTCATAATGCACAATCCCCCCCCCCCCTCTCTCTCTCTCTCTCTCTCTCTCCCTTTCTCTCTCTCTCTCTCTCTCTCTCTCTCTCTCCCTTTCTCTCTCTCCCTCTCTGTCTCTCTCTCCATGCATTAACATATCTTCCTAACATTTCCTCTCTCGCTCGCCGCAGCCTCGGAAAAATCAAACGTTGCAAATTTGGCGCCACGTCGGCCCCGCCGCGCTCCGGCTCCCCTCCCGTCCCTCCCCGCTGCTTCCGCGGCCGGCCCGACGGGGCCGCTTCCTCCCCTGCGCCATATCCGGCCACTTTTTATCCTCTTCCACCCTTGCGAGACCCCGCGGCCGCCGCGTCCTCTGGCCGCCGGTGCGCGTGAGGCGGACAGGTACAGAGGACTGCGGGGCTGCGGGTGGCCCGCCGCCACTCTTTGAAATCCCTTGTCTTTCCCTCGCGCGCTCCGAATAAAAGAACGACGTCGTTACATGAGTATGGACAAAGGCGGAGCGCGCGGACCGGGGTAGGAAAAAAAAAGGGGGGGGGGGAGAAAGTTTGGGCCGCGTGCACCGTCACACCCCGCGTGGGCCTGACAGCCCGCGGCTGCTGTAACTCAGTGCCCTCCATTGTGGCGGCACAGCGTCGGCACCGCCTTCTATCTGCTTGGCCGCACAAAAGGGGCGGCGCCGGCGACAGCTTTTCGACAAGGCGGTGGCGCTCGGTTAGCCGCACGGCCGGCGGCGGTGGGGGACAGCCAGACAGTCACTCAAAGTTGCAAAAAAAAAAACAAAAAAAAACATTAGGGCACCGGCGGCAAATTGGGAGGAAAAAGGCGCGTCTTCATCGCGTGAAAGTGCACGTGCGCTGCAAGAAGGAGCTGCTGACTTTATCTGATTGCCGACACTTATTATATTGAGTTCCACCAGGGACCCCCGCAGGGACCCCCCGCAGGGACCCCCCGCAAGGACCCCCCGCTAAGACCCCTCGAGGAGCCACCGCGCGCGCGGAGTGGGTCTTTGAGCGGTAATATGATTGTCGGTCCGCACCCTTCCTTCTCGCGGAGCGATACTGGGAGTGCGTCACGATCTCTCCTTCTCTCTCTATCTCACTCTCTTACCCCCCCCCCTCTCTCTCTCTCTCTCTCTCTTGCTCTCTGTCGCTCTCTACCTACATCACGTCTTGAAGCCTCATGATGACTTCGCTGCGCCCTGGAATCCTGGCTCGGTATACAGCCCTACGTACCCACTTAAGAAATACAGTACGTCGAAACAAAAAAATCAACCCGCGCCAACGGAAATATTTTGATTTTTTTCTTGGATGAGTTTTCAGCGGGTTTTCAGCCGTCGGGAGGCCCCTCTCTCTGTCTGTCCCTCTGTGCCTCTCACTCTCTCGCGCCGCCCTACCTCCTTTGCGGGTGCGACAGAGAGAGCCATAGCAGCGGCCCAAGAGCAACAGGCTCTGCTGGCCCTCGTCTGCTGCCACCCCCTCCTGGCAACAAGTGACTCAATGTGGATCGGCCCCTAAGGCGGATCTGGGAGGGGGGGGGGCAGCACCGAACCAGAGGGAGGGGGGGGGGGCGCGGGTTAAGGAATAGGAACGCGTTGACCCCCGTGTAAGTGGAGCCGCCGGCCACCACCACCTGTGGCCTGCTGTGGGCCCGGCCGGGCACAAAAACACAGCGCCAGCAGCAGCAACCCGCCGCGGCACGCGAGACCCCGCGGGGCGGGCGGTCAGGGCGCAGGGCGGCGCAGGGTCGGCCGGCCGGGCCGAGTCAATACGGCGACGCGTTGTACGCGATCACGGCTCGGATGTTGTAGAGTGGTGTGATCACCGGCCGGCGGAGGGCGCCGACGGGCCTCGGTGCACGCCGGGCCAGTTAACCAGCGCCACCCAATAACGCCCCAATTCCTCTTATACACACGACGGCCGACAGTTAATATCACCCCTCCCCCCCCCCTCCTTCTCCTTCTTCTACGCCCCCCCCCCCATCGCTTCTACTTAATCCTTTAAAAAATAAAAAAATAACTTTGCAAAACGAGGAGTGGTATCCTGTCCTGAGGGGACGCTCGCTGCACGGCGACCCCCGGGCGGCCGTGGCGGCTCCATAGGCGGCCCATAGGCGGCCATAGGCGGCTCCATAGGCGGCTACACAAGCGGCCGTGGCCACCGGGCGCCGCGATGTGGCCCGTAATTAAATAGGAAAGTTTTTAATGCCCCTGCTGTGCGGATATACAGCGGCGGCGGGCTACATTTTCAGCGCGTCGGATTATAACTCGGCCCGCGATGGCCAGCCCCGGGGCTGGGTGCGGACAACAAGGGGGTCTCCGCCGAGGTCTCCGCGGTGGTGAGTCAGGGTGGGGGGGGGGGGGGGGGGGGGGGTGCGGCACCCTTCCAGTAACCACACGGCATCTTGTCTTGTGACATTTTTTTCGATTTTGTTTTGAGGTTCTATTCTGTATGAATCGGAAAATAATTATTTCTTTCGCTCCGTACCCCCTTTCACCCTCTGTCTCTGTCATTGTCTATCTCTCTATCTCTGCTCTGCGGCTGCACGACAACACCTTCCCGGAATGAATGAAGGCAGGCGCCCGCGGGGTTCCCAGCCCTGTGATTCACAGCGCTGTACTCGTGGCCCGGTCACGCCAAAGTGACGGCCACAATCGATATGGGAATCACCCTGAGAGAGGGAGGGGGAGGGGGGAGAAAGAGAGAGAGAGAGAGAGAGAGAGAGAGAGAGAGAGAGAGAGAGAGAGAGAGAGAGGAGACAGACAGACTCCCGGGCTGCTTGCTCACATGAGGCTACGGGTGAGGCCTGTCGGCCTGTTCACACATGACTGCTCAACGCACCCCCGGCCGCGGCGTGCGCGAGGTGCGTCTGATTCCATGTATTTGCCGAGGAGCGGAGGGCATAAGGCCCTGCTGTTTGCGTTCTCGCCAGGCGACCGGGCCTCCCTCGGCTAATGTCAGGCCTGGGCTCGGCTCAGCCAGCCGGACCGCGCAGACCCCGAGGGCCGCGGAGTGGCGGCGCAGCTGCGCAGCTGCGTCGGGGCTGGCCGCCAGGGCCCCGCCCATCGGGGGCGCCACCTCCGTGGGCCTCCTCCGGGACGCCGACGGCAAGGAGGAGGAGAAGGCCGCCGCCGTGGCCACCGGAGCGGATGCTCCGCCGGCGGCAAAGCCCCCGACCGCGGCACACTTACAGCGGCCCAGTGGCGCTCCATTCCGGGAAGCCGCCGCCCCCGCCGCCACCCCCCCCCCCCCTGCGGTTTGCTGCACAACAAGGAACCAGAGCACGCGGGGGCGGCGCGCGCACCACGGCCGGCACGGCAATTGCAAAAAGGGGAGTCGCGGGTAATTTAAAAAGTGCGGCGCTTTGCCTCGCGCCCCGCCGGCCCTGCCTGCCAGCCAAGCCCTCTCACATCACGACCCACTTTCCTGAGAATTCCGGCCCATTTCCTGCCGCCTGCTGCCGGCCTCTCCCTCCCCGCAGAGTACCCCTCTTCTACTCGGAGACAGCCGCCTGCGGCAGCGCCCGCAGCGCTTCAGCAGACTTGAGACGCGGCTCGCTCCGGACGCGGCCCGCGCCGCTCCTCGGCTCGGCGCCCGCGGACGCCTGCGGAGTGTCGGGTAGGCAGCCCGCGGCACGCGGATGTCGGCCGGGTCTGCCTATCCTCCACTCCGCAGGCGCTCAGCTGTCGCTGCTCACGCGTAATTATTTACCCTCTGTCTTGCACTCTTTCGCTCCCTTTCAATCTCTCTCTCTCTCTCTCTCTCTCTCTCTTGGTGCACTCTTCCTCTCTTCTCTCTCTACCTCTCTCTCCCACTCTCTCCCTCCCTCTCTGCCTCCCTCTCTACCTATCTCTCACATACGGACCATCCCCCCCCCCCCCCCTCTCTCTGTACCCGCCGCTATTTTCGGACCACACCGCGGGGGGCACATCTCTATTGAGCCATTGAGACCATTGTCACGACCATTGTGCGCTGGGTCACGCGGCCCTGCGGCACGCGCTGCGGCACGGTCTGCCGACGCGTGCCCCGCAGAGGGTGCGGCACGCGACGCCACGCGATACAAGATAAGCGGACAGCGGCTGAAGGGTGGGTTCACATCGATGTCAAACGGCGCGGGGAGGTGGCAATGAACGTTCAGAGCACGTTTACAAAAAAAAATTGAAGGATAATATGCGCTATTTTCGGAGCATATGAGTTATGAGCCGGGAAAGTTGTATTTTGTGTTTTAGAACTAACAAATACAGAGTCGCCCCCTTCCTCCCTCAGGATTGCGTTTATCGATGCAACTCTCCAGAAAACTCGAAACATTCTGATTTATGGTGGTGCTTCTCCGCCTTTCTGTCGCAATACCATAAAAAAAAACAATACCTGCATAGTCCGCCAGTTTATAACAAACACAAATCCATATGGTTATATACTCGTGCTGTATTGTCTCGAGCGCAGTGTAGGTGGACGTTGAAGACGCGTGATGCACCGCCCGGCCGGCTGCCTTCGTCTTACCTGGGCCCGCGTACTCCCGTCCTCGACCGCCCTGCTGCCCTGCCGCCCTGCCCGGCCCCGATCCTATTCGATCACGCACACCGGTCGCACACCGCCGGTCGTCGCACACCGTCGGTCGCACCCCGCGTCCGCGTCGCACACCGCGCACCGATCGCCGCCTGTCGCTCTCGGTAGAGCTGCTGGCGCTGCGCGTCCCTCGCCGCGTCGTGTGTTAGTAACCCGGCGGCCGGCCGGGGCCCGCCCCTATATACCGCGGCGCCCCCACCGGACCCCGCCGCCCCCCACCCCTCGCCACGGCGCAGCCCGCCCGCGCAGCCCGCCAGCCCGCAGCATCGTGTCGCGCCGAGCATCTGCTTCTGTGAATTGGACCGGCGTCAGTGCATACCGCAGAGCCGGCCACGGCAATCGGTTCGGTTTCAGCCCGCCCGCGGACCCACCCGGACCCGACTGCTAATTCTACCGGTGTCACCACATGCGTCCCCCCGGCCGCACGGTCGGACAGCCCACGCTACAGTCACTTTTACACCGTGAACGAGTATTTCGTCTCGTGACGACATCCCCCAGTGAGAAATGTCGTGTCGATTTCTCATTGACTTTCAAAATCGATTTTTTCCATCTCGATTTGATGTCATTTGGTCCCCAAGATCGATGAGATATCGAGATTGTTGTCGATTCGTCATCGATTCGACGTAACTTTTTTTCATTTCTTTTCATTGCACATTTTACAGCATTTCTGGCTGGGATCGTCACTTCTGCGGACAGAACGCTTTAAAAAAACGATTTTCTATCTGCTGAAGGCACATTTTCTAGTGATGTTTTCATCATGATTTGTTAAAACTTAAAATTTTGTAAATTGTCGATGTGTTGTTTTACAGCGTGCCGGAGTCATTTTTTTTAGCACTTAATCATACGTGGCGTTTACGTTCGTTCGCGTCGTATTTATGACATCTGCTGTCGATTTTCGTGCAAAACCCGTTGACCGGTGCGTGGCGGGAGGATTGAACTCGCGTGACACATGGCGCGGCATAAGACCGCGAAAACACTTACGTTTTCGTATCACGGCGCCGGCGGCCGGACCGAGTAAACACCGGCGGGGGGACCTCGCGAGGTGTAAATACGAGAGGCGTGCACAGGAATCCCTTTCCATCTCGCGTTATTTATTCCTTTTCTTACTCGCGCTATGCAGAGATGTTGTTTGCGCAGAAAGGTGCGCGCGGCGCGTGTGTGCCGTGCCCCCCCCCCCCCCCCCCCCCCCGGCCGGCGCCACGCCTCCTCGCCAAGCCCCTGCCAGCAGCGTTCTGACTCGGCGGCATTCTGTTTCTCCTCGCGCCGCCGCCATCCGTCCGAATTGAATACACGTCCCGGAAAAAAAAGAAATAAATATGGAAGATCCGCTGAGAGAGAGAGAGAGAGAGAGAGAGAGAGAGAGAGAGAGAGAGAGCGAGCGAGAGAGGGAGAGAGGGGGAAAAGGAGGGGAGGGTCAGAATGACAGACAGGGGGATAGAAGAGAAGGCAAAGGATGGAGCAAGCTGGGGGGAGAGAGAGAGACAGAGAGAGAGAGAGAGAGAGAGAGAGCAGAGAGAGAGAGAGAGAATGAGAGAGAAGAGAGAGAGAGAAGAGAGAGATTGCAGCGCGTGCGGCCACAGCTGGTTGTGCTGTTATCGAGTCTATGAAGGGGCTAGCTAGCCGGCACGTCCGGCAGGGGGCTGGAGCCCGTCGTTACCAGATCAACTTCACAAAACGTCGTGCACAAATAAAATGCAAACAAAAAAAATACGATTAAAAATTGTTCGGATTGTTTTTGATTGGATGTTTTTAGGACGCGGGATATTTATGAGATCCGTATAAGCGGGTGTAGGGCCCTGCCGGGCACCCACCCAGTGGTGACGGGAAGAGCCCAGTGTCTGAAACGTGAATGATTTGCAGGCGCTTGAAGTATGAGACAGCCTGTCTGCGTGCGCGAGACGCGTGGGTGACGCGTGTGTGACGCGTGCGTGACGCGTGGGTGTCGTGTGCCGACGTCCTCCTGTCCGAGGTCGCGCCTGATTCACATTTATTTCCGGCCCAAGTTTTAGCGCAGGCGTCGAATGCCATTACGAAGAAGATGGATCGATCTGGATAGTGAGCAAACAGCCCGCGACGAGCCCGCTCACGCTCATGAGAGCTAACGGGGCGAAAAAATATTTTAGGCAACATATTTTCGAGCTGTTTTCTTTTAATTAAAAAATACTTTTTTGAATATTTTTATACATTATTTCGCTCAATCTCGTAAATTTTGCTCGGCCTAACGAACGGTTTTATTCTTTGTGTATGCACAATAAGGAAATGTCACGCAATTTTGTCCCATGAAATGTTTCGTTTAAGCAAAACATAACTGAGATACAATTTGAAGCATAACTATGGGGCAAATCGTATCTCGCATGTTACAATAATTTGACTCACCTTTACGTTACAAATTATCCCAATGTCATGTTTTGCTCAAAAACGCGCTGTTAAAAATTCCGTACCCTCCGTATGCATATTTTCGAAAGTTACTGATTTGTTTGCCAAAATGATGTAAGGTCCGTAACCGTCGATCCGTATTCATTAAGGCAGACCGTTCCGTATCGGACTGTTTCTCCGAAAACGTAACGGACGGTTCCAAGCAAAAAATCATAGGACTGTTCCGTGCTCATTTTCCGTACTATTTTTGAACAGTGCGTAACATTTTATTGACCAATATTGTCCCATGGACATTGAGAGTGCACTGCGGTATAGGTGGTTTAAACGCTCTGATCAAGTGGGGAGAACACATCTCACTCTCTTCCCATCTGTGTGTGTCTCTCTCTCCCCACCTGCCCCTATGTGCGTACGGAACACATCGTGATCAAACGCTGACCCAGCGGGAGGTGCCCCTTGGGTCCCCACTAAAGGTCAGGGTTACCGGGGTCTTTGCTGTCCACGCCAGTCCACAGCAGGCAACTGGCTCCGCTGGGCTCCGCCAAGACTCCACCGTCTGTGCGAGACTGACCGGCACGGCGAGGCCGCTCCCACTTCCCACCCTTCCTGTGTGTTTTGTCCGCGTTGCTCTGTCCTTCCCTTTCTTTTTCTCTCTTTCGCCGTCGGCGGGGGCGGTTTCGAGCAGCGTCTCCCGAAAACGCAAAGTGAAGTCAAGAGGAGGCGGGAGAGCAGGCGCCTTCCCCCAAACAGCCGAGAGTGTGGCTGGTAGCCCGTGCCGAGAAATGCCTCGGCTAAGGGATCAGGCGCCGGGTCCCAGGAAACTGAGCTCTCTCTCTCTCTCTCTCTCTCTCTCTCTCTCTCTCTCTCTCTCTCTCTCTCTCTCTCTCTCCCCCAAAGCGTGTGCAACGGGCGTTGCCTACCAACTCGAGTTTCCAGCACAGTCCCCGCGAGTGTGTAACACTTGACTCCAGTGGTGCTTCATCTTCTTGTCTTTATATTTTAAATGGTGAATGAGCAGGTAGGTTGCTTTGGGAGCAGAGTGCGACGGTGCGCGGGTTATGGGGTATAAGAGTTACGGTAGTAATGAAATCGCACTCACACGCACTCACACCCACGCACACGCACGCACGCACACACATCTGTGTGAGCCCAGACGCGCCCCCTCCCCCTCCTACCGCCACCGCACCTTCTGATGGCGAGTAAACAACCGCTTTATAAGTCGCTTATGAAGCCGAGACGAGCGCAGCATAACTTGTTGCGTGGCAACGGGGGTGGGAGCGGGAGAGAGACAGAATAGACAGAACAGAGAAGGATATAGGATAGAGAGTGGGTGGAGAAGGGTGCGGGTGCGAGCGAGAGCAAGGGACGTCCACTCTTTTTATCGGCCCCGGAACCTGAGCAGCGAGCGCAGCTCCGTCCCACCGCGGCCCCATCTCTCTCACTCTTACAAGAAGTGCGGTGCGCTCAAGGGAAGCCGCCGCGGAGCAGGGAACCTTCGCCGCCGATGACGGCGTCGGTATTCGAACCCGAGAAGACAAGGGACGGCGCGGAAGGGGTGGGGGTGGGGGGTGAGGGGGGGGGGGGCGGAGCTATCACAAAGGGAGACGGGGGGGAGGGGGGCTGCCATAGTCTCCCTCACCAGCAGCACGCCGCCTTGTTCACCCGCAGCCTCCAGACTGGGCGGCACCGGGCTGCCTTCGGAGAAAAGCGGTTAATATTGGAGTGGGAGTAGTTTATGGAGCCGGGTTCTCGCTAACGCAGCCGCAGCCGCCGCCCCTGTCAAGCTGCTGCTGATGGGGGGAGGGGGTGGGGTCTCTCTGTCTCTGTCTCTCTCTCTCTCTCTCTCCCGCGGTGATCTCTGACGTCAGTGCAGTGCCCTCTAATCGCCCAAATGTATGGTGAGACAAAAGTAGGGAGACTCGGGGTCTCTCTAGGTAAAAGGTCACCATAAAGGGGCCGCAAAAGATTGGGAGTCCAAACCGTGCACAGTCAGCAGTGTATGACGGGATGCGAGGTGATATCCGAAATCTGTGCAGGCGCCTGGCGTGACATGTGTCTGTCAATGGTGGGTGCAGTGATGTTGACGCTGTCGAGTTGTCTAATCTGATCCCCGAGTTGTGTGTGCGAGGGTGTGTGTGTGAGAGAGAGAGAGAGTGAGGGAGAGGGAGAGAGGGAAAGAGAGTGTGTGCGAGAGAGAGAAAGAGTGAGAGGGAGGTAGAGAGGGAGGCATAGAGTTTGTGGAGAGAGCGCGTCAGTGTGTTTGGGCGCGGGTTTCCGGTTGAGTAGGCGGCTGAGCAGCCCATTGCAGATGGCTCCGTTTGCCCTGATAGATAATTGATTGCGTAAACGCGACAGTCAGTGGTCGCGCCGGAGCGGCGCCCCGTCCCGCGGGCCCGCGGGTCTCCCTCCTGTGGCACGCCTTGCTCCCGTCGTGCGTACCACGTTAGAAAAAAAGGGTCATGTATTTACTGTAGGAGTGGCGCCAGCGGCGCAGCAGCAGCAGCTGCCGTTGTACAATTGCTTGTTCTCGTTGCCGAAAATGACAGCTAATTGGAGAGCGGGTGTTACTGCTGGCTAGTGTGGGCAGCCGCCTCCCCTCCCCGTCACGCCCCCGTCAGACGCCCCTCAACACGACGAGTCAACACAACACCTGGACGCGCGCGCGGACGGCACGGCGACAGCTGAAATTACCGCGCGCCGCCCGAAAGCGGTGGAGTGTGAAACTGCGGGGGGTCCCGGTCCCTCCCGGTCCCTCCCGGTCCCTCCCGGCCCCTCCCGCCCGGCCGCAGTGCGCAGCTGAGGGCCGCGACGCCGGCGCCGCGGCGGGGGGTCGTGGGGGCCGCCGCACCATTCCGGATTAGCCTCATAAAGTGACTGATGACCACCGGAGGCCGCCGGACCCCGCCGCCGCCGCCACCCGGCGGCCAGCGGCAGCTGTAATATCACGGAGGCGGCGCCGAAACACCCGAGAACAACGTTGAGTTTTCTAGGGTTTCTGGTCCAGAAACTTTCAAAGAAATTTTCGGAAAAAAAAATCTAGAAGTTCTGGAATAATCTAGAAATTTTCGCAAAAAAAATCAAATTTTCTGAAATATGGTAGATTTTTGTGACTTGAATCCCTAGAGTCCCTCAAGACTGTTCGTATACGTCCACTCAGACTCATGGTCACCGCCAAAATTTTGGCCGACTTGGTGGCCAGAAATAGCCTTAGTTCGGTTTCAGGATTCCAAAAACGGGGCCACATGACCTTTTCTGATAGGAAATGCGGGAGATGTGAGGTGGTACCAATATGAGGTCTGCCACTTAAATTGTCAGCTCTTATCAGAAAAGGTCCTGGGACCACGTCCCGAATCATAAGTGTGAGGTCCAGTTTTCACTGCAACCTTTTCAGAGTCTATGTTCCAACACCCAAAAGCCCAAAACGAGCAGCCGGAGTTTTTTTTTTAAATCTTCCCACGGTCTTTTTGAGGAGGACAGCGATGGTCACTATCCGGGTCACGCCCTGCCGGAAGGGGGCCACCAGCAGGAGCCGGCAGGAGCCGGCAGGACGCCGCGTGGTGGTCCCCGGGTCCCCGGGTCCCCGGGCCGGGCCGGGCATTGCCGGGCAGGGCCCCGGTGGACCTCCCGGGGGACGCCCCCTCCTGTCCTGTCGAGTTGACCTATTAAACCCACAATAGTGATGAATGGGCGTGATGCCCAGTAAAGTGTTTACCGGTTGAGTCCCTCGCCGCCAACCGGCGCTGCTGTTCTCGTGTCCGGGTGTGTCTAGAGGCGGCGCTCCGGGCTCCGGCCGGCCGCACCACTAGAAATATTATGTGCGGGTATACAAAGACGATTTATACTTTATTGCAATATGAGAGATTAGGTGAATCCGTCTTAATCTCAGATTTGAAAACAGTGTGTACGGTTCGACGCATGTCATTCCTTCTTTGGGGATGTCGTCGGCAGACGACTCGCATTTGAACTATTCTTTACGCTTCAAGTGCCGCCCGGTGGGGGTGATTTAGTGGATCTTGAGGGCGACGGGGTGCGATCCCCGTCTTTGCTCGGTGCCGGTGCTGTTGCCGGTGCGGGAGCCGACAGGACGTTGCCGCCATCCTGGGCGACCATCTCCCGGACGATGGACTCGGCGAGGGCGTACAGTTCCTCCACGGTCTACAAAAAAATACAAAAAAAAAAAGAGATTACTTAAACGGCCCCGCTTGCCGGAAATCATAACATCACACGAGAAAGTCACCTCGAGCTCCCACATCTTCTTGACGCTCTCCGCCTCGAACTTGATGCGGTCGTGCTCCTCTTGGGTGTACATGTAGCCGCGCTCGATGTCGGCCTGCCGGTCGAAATCCTCCTCGAAGTCGCAGGCCGACAGACCGGAGAGCAGGGCGTCGTCGCCGTCCTCCACCTGCACCACCACGCCGCCGGCCCCTGCCTCCTGCGTCGACTACGGCAGATTTCAAAGTATTTAGGTTTTGGTGTGATTTTTAATTATTTATGTTTTAGGAACAGATCCGATCCTAACCGTGGCTGGCTCGTCCTTGAGGGAGACGGACTTCGCTGACTGCGCCGAAGCTGCGGGTGAGGCGGAGCCCCGGGCCTTCAGGGCGGCGGCCTCGTCCTCGGCGTCGGCCTCCACCTCCGCCGTCGTGGCCTCGGCGGCGTCCTCGGCCCTGGCGCTGCCCCCGCTGCGTGCGGACCTCGTCGACCCCTTCGGAGAGCCGCCGCCGTCCCTCGGGGACGTGTCCCTCGACGACGCCACCCGGGACGAGGCCGACGTCGACGGCGGCCTGCTGGCCGCGGCCGCGAGGGTGGTCGGCGTCGCCAGGGTCCTCTCCCCGCCGTCCTCGGACGCGAGGCAGCTGCGCGACAGCGACAGCACCCCGCGCGACGACGAGCTCCTGGACATGGTGGACGCCATCTGCGGGGAGCGGAGCCAGCGTCAGCTGCGTCAGCTGCGTCAGCTGCGTCAGCTGCGTCAGCACAGGTGGCGATCGGGAAGGGCAGGTTCACTCCGCCCCGGCCGGGGATCATTAGTGAGATTAGCTGTGCGTGAGGGTCTGAAGCCGCAGAGCAATCAGAGGGGGAGCACAGGGCGCTGCGCACAGCGCTGCCAACCCTGCCAGCGCTGCACCAGTGTGCAGTACTGCCAACTGCTCAACATAATTTTTTGAAATTTAAATATTCCGCACAGCGGGGCAGACGTACCTGGCACAGGCGGGAGGGCTGGACGTGGTTTCGCGCGGCCTGCAGGTACCCGGGGATCTTTGGAGAGGCGGCAGGACAAGGCGGTGGGGGTTAGTGCAGTGGGGGTGGGGGACGTATGGAGGGACGGGGGCGTGTAAAACGCTAATCCCCCGCCCACGCTCGCCGCCGCCGCCGCCGCCGCCGCCTCGGCTGCGTGGGCGGGGCCGGCCTCTTCTCCGCGCCCGCGAAACAAAACTAAAAAAAGTAGCAAGAATTTTTTTTGAAACTAATATAACAAACGAGTCCCTTGCTGGTGGCGCCCGCTGGCCGCTCCCGGTGGGGGGTGGCGTCACCGCAGCGTATCCCCGCAGTAGGGCAAGTGCGTTGGTGTGAGTGCGTGCGTGTGCGTGTGCGTGTGTGTGCGCGGGCGGTCCGTGCGTGGGCGGTGACCGTCGCTATCGCATGAAAGCCATAACTCGGCCCAGAAAGTGCACGGGCGGAGTAAAAAGCCAGTAAAACTGTCACCGCGTGCGGCCGGCTTTGGTGACCTCAGACCGCGGTGTGCCGTCGGCGCGGCGGACGTGTCCAGCCGAGCGTCCTCCTTTTATTTTATTTTTCATTATTCTTCCTGTCGGGCCGATCCGTTTGCGTGTAGAGAACGGCCCTATAGCAGTAAGCGGCCTCCCGGGCGTCATAGTCTGGAGCGCCTCGCTTACGAGCGGCCGGCGGCGGCGGGCGGCAGATTTAAACAGCGGCGCAAGCAGGAACAGAATATAGAAACTAAGGGGTGAAAGTTAAGCGGCGCCGCCTATAGCCCGAGATGAGCAAAGTTGTCGCGCGCCCCCGCGGCGTCGCCCGCGCCGACGCACCCCTCCCTTCCCACGCGGCGACCCGCGGCCCCCGCGGCCCCCGCGGCCCCCGCGGCCTCACCTTGCCGCCCAGCAGGACGCTCTTGATGAACTGGGAGATCTGGAAGACGGGGTGATCCACCAGCTCCTTGGGCGCCTCGTCAAGCGACATCCTCCCGTCCAGGATCAGCTTCTTCTCCCGCTCCAGCTCGTCCACCTGGAAGCCGTCAGCAGGGCCCGGCCCAGAGGGCAGAGGGGCGTGTGAGGGTGGGGCCACGTCCAGACGTCGTGCGCGCGCCGCCGCCACCGCCACCGCCGCCACCGCCACCGCCGCCGCCGCCGCCGCCGCCGCTGTACGGCTCGCTGCGGCAGCGTCGTGGGTTCACTCGGCCGTCCATCATGCCCAAGTTACGCCAAGTGTTCCCGGTAGTCCTGCAGTGTGGAGGGGGGACGGCGCCTCTCCGCCCCCCCCCCTCCCCCCCTCTCCCCCTCATGACCTCCCACGACGTGCGGACGCGCACATCACCAAATGTCAGAGTCAACAGGCCGCCCGCTCAACGCCGGGTGGGCGTCGGGCTGCACACGTGAAGTACTACAGGAACAGACAAGGACGGAGAGAGAGAGAGAGAGAGAGAGAGAGAGAGAGAGAGAGAGAGAGAGAGGGCGGCGCGAGTGAGATGGACAGAGACGGATGTGCGGGTGACGTCGTTAGGCGGGCCCGTGTGTGGCCGTGGCCGTAAGCCGGCTGCCGGGGCTGCCAGCAGCAGGGTCGAGAGACGACGCGTCCCTCTGTCTCCGCCGCACTCACGGGGCGTCCCGCAGGGGTACGAGGGAGGCAGAGCGACATCCTTCGGAACGAGACTTCGACGCCCGCCGGCCCTAACGTCTCCGGACGCGCCGAGGCCCGCGGGGCGACGGCGGCATACGCTTGTTCCTTTCAACCTTCTCAAGCTCTTCCATTATTTGAAAAAAAAAATAATCCCGGGTGGAGGGATCTACGGTGAAACTACAGTTTAGCTACAGTGCCTCAACTGAAGTCTTTAAACTGTAGTTTCAATGCCGTTGCACTGTAGTTGACGCAGATACACTATAGTTGTCTCAAATATATGAGTGAGACTGTAGTTTTCAAAAACCACAGTTTGACTAGTTTCATAGCATAGATCACACTTGTGTAGTTCACGCAAGTTTCGTCATGTAGTTCACACTAGTTTCATGGTGTAGTTCCCACTTTAGTCTCATGGTGTAGTTCCCACTTTAGTCTCATGGTGTAGTTCCCACTTTAGTCTCATGGTGTAGTTCCCACTTTAGTCTCATGGTGTAGTTCACATTGTACTTTCACGGTGTAGCTGACACTGTAGTTGTGTAGTCCCGTACCTCCCTGGCGCGGATTCGCTCGCGCACGCTGCGGACGTGGTCCTCGCGGATGCGCCGCTGCAGCTCCAGCATGTACTTGCGGTCCGTGATCCGCACCACGTTGGTCCCCATGAGCCGCTCCAGCCGCGACATGACGTGCGGGTGGCTGAAGCTGCAACAGGCAGACGCAGGCAGTCAGCGTCTACAACAACACTGCAATAGTAAACTCTCACATCAAACGTTCCGGGAAATATTTGACACAATCAACACAATCAGTGTTTACGCATTAAGGCGCGGTGGTTGTGAGCCCCTCGCGTTCGGCGGTGTCGTCCGGGGTGGACGGTGCGGCGCGCGTGGGGCGCCTGCCGTGCCGACGGTAGGCACGCCCGCCGCACTCGGCTGCCTGCGCGTTGCCTGACGCCCGGGCGCTCGCTGCATGACGCCCGGGCACTCTCCGCCTGACGGCCGGGCACTCGCTGCCTGACGAGCACTCTCCGCCTGACGCCCGGGCACTCGCTGCCTGACGCCCTGGCACTTCACTGCCTAACACACGGGAACTTTGCTGCTTGACGGGCACTCGCTGCATGACGCCCGGGCACTCTCCGCCTGACGGCCCCGGACACTCGCTGTCTGACCCCCGGCACTCTCAGCCTGACGACCGGGCACTCGCTGCCTGACGCCCTGGCACTTCACTGCCTAACACACGGGAACTTTGCTGCTTGACGGGCACTCGCTGCATGACGCCCGGGCACTCTCCGCCTGACGGCCCCGGGCACTCGCTGTCTGACCCCCGGCACTCTCAGCCTGACGACCGGGCACTCGCTGCCTGACGCCCTGGCACTTCACTGCCTAACACACGGGAACTTTGCTGCTTGACGGGCACTCGCTGCATGACGCCCGGGCACTCGCTGCCTGACGCACGGGCGCTCTCGCTGCCGCTGCGGCCCTCGGCGGCCCTGACCGCACCTTGGCGCCCCGGCCGTGGCCCTGGCAGCCCTGGGCTCTGAGGTTCGGCCCTGACCGCCAAATGCGAAGCCCGCTAATGACAGGACCCACGCGTCTGAGAGCAATCAGCGTGTTTACTCGGCTGTATAACCCAGTGAGGGGGGGGGGGGACATCCGGGGTCACACGGGGGCGGGCCCCGCGGCGTTACACTGCAGCGCGCGTCCGCCTGCACGCACACACGCACGCTCGCACGCACGCGCACGCACGCCTCCTGCGCTAACGACACCACCGCCGCCCTGCACAGTCGCGCCGCCAGCACGCCCCGCGCGCCGTAATTTCGAGAGGGCGGTGGTGCGGCTCGGGCTGCGCGGCCGCCAGCAGAGAAGGCAGTGCCGTCGCCGCAGCTTGGAGGAGCCGGGAGGGGCCGTGGCCGTGCGGCGGGCCTCTGCTGCTGGCGACACGGCGGGTCGGAGCAGCCTACTATACTACGGATGGGGAGGGCCGCTCGGGTTGCTGCCTGAAGAGAGAGAGAGAGAGAGAGAGAGAGAGCGACGGGGGTGTCACCCTCTCCCTGCCCCGGTGGCCCGCTAGCCCGGTGTCTCGGCGGCGGCGGTGGCAACGGTGGTGTTGTGTCGTCTCCGTGATTCATGCAGACGCAGCGGGGGGTGGATCGGGAGGTGGGGCGGGGGGGGGGGGGGGGTCGTGTTTTGATGGGTGGTTAAAAGGGAAAAGGAAACGGGAGGTGGGGGAGTTGGGGCGCTCAGTGCACCTCCCGGCAATATGTCACCGCTCCCCGAACGCAGCGCAGCGTGGCAGGCAGCCGCAGCCCGGCGGCGGCGGTGGCGACGCGAGCGTGACCGCCGGCGCCTCTCTCTCTCTCTCTCTCTCTCTCTCTCTCTCTCTCTCTCTCTCTCTCTCCGTCGCTATATCTCTTACGGTGTGTCTCCCTCACTCTGCCCTCTGTCTGTCTGTCTCCCTCCCCCCTCCGTGACAGACCATAAGTCCGTCCCTGTTTTGCGTTCGCATCGCATCGCGTGTCACCGGGTGGTTTTGCGGTGTGGCGGCAGGTTGGCGGGGAGGTCGGGGGGTCGGGCCGCGGGGAGGTCGGGTTCTGATGAGAGCCGCCACGGCGCGACAACGCATCGGGGTAGGCCGCCGCCCCCGCCGCCCCGCCGCCCCGCCACACGCAGCGAGACTGCTGCCGGGATTCCCGACAACTCCGGAGTCCCTATTCGGGTGTCATCGTACTCAGCTCACCTGTATCGCTCGGCGAACACTACATTTTGTTTTCCACCGGAAAATTGAGAAAAAGATAAACGTTACAACCAAAAAATTGTGCGTGCTATTTATTTTTACTTTTCTCTTGCATTAGTTGCAACAATAAAGTGACACTTTTAAATAATTATCTGAATATTGCAAAATATTGCATGCAGACTGTATTGGGAAAAAAAGTGTGGTTGGACTAAGCCGGGCTGGGCTCGGAGTGTGGCGTGCCGCCGTTGGAGCCCCCGACACTCGACAACCGTCCGTATCCATAACCATCCATCGCTCGTAGCGGGAAATCAATGGGAGTGAGAGAGGGAGACAGAGACGGTGAGGGAGAGAGAGGGAGAAAGAGATGGAGGGGGGAGTGAGAGAGAGGGAGAGGGAGAGGTAGAGTGTGAGGGAGAGCGGCGCCGAGTACACCGCCAACACCGCCGCCGCCTCCAACAAGGGCGTCAGGCTTGCACCGCTTTAACCCCCCCCCCCCCCCCCGGCGCAGTCACTACTTCCACGCCGTGAACACGTTAACGGGGTCATTAACCCCATCCAAGGCTCACCCCCGCGCCGCGCCGCCACGCCGTCGCACCTACACCTCCTTCTTCTTCCCCGCTTTTTTTTTATTGTCGAACCTAAAAAGTCCTGGCCGTGGCTGCGCGCAGCCAGGCGGTCATAAGAAGCGGGAACGTCTTCCTAGAAGCCCCAGCGGCGGCGGCGGTGACTCATAACTGACATTGTGCCCCACGGCCCACGGGATCAAGCCTTTGGCGCTGCCGCGCTGCTCGGCCCGGCGCCGTGTGCTGCAGTGCTCCGCGAGGTTTTATGATGGATGCGACAGAGAAGCTAGGCGAGCCGAGGCGGCGGAACTGCTGCTGGCCCCGTTCGTCAACCAACAAGGACGATTTTTATCAGATCTTTATTATTCTTCTTTCATGACGGAGGAAGGGGGGAATAAAGACAAAAAAAAAATCATGGGAAAACCCATAGACGACTTGCGGGAAATTGTTTTCCTCATTATTGTTTTGGTGTCTTCCTACTCCCGACCAACGAAATGGAGTCGTTTAGATTCGACTGCCATAAAACGTAACAGAAAACTTTGATGAGATGTGTAATTTTTCCCACTTTTTAAATTCTCTAGAAGGGTGCGGATCATCTTTACGAGAGGGGAAATAGGGGACAAGGCATCGCCCTACGGCGCGACCATGATCTGTAGCCACGGCCTTCTAGAGCTCTAGGGCGCCTCGCAGCCCTTAATGAGGTGTAAAATAAATTATTTGAGGGCGGTGGGGCGTCGACGACGTGGTTTGCTAGCCTGGAGCGGCGCGCTGGCCCCGTGACTTAACAAGACAACCAAGGGGGAAAGAGAGAGAGAGGGATAGAGAGAGAGAGAGAGAGAGAGAGAGAGAGAGAGAGAGAGAGAAAGAGAGAAAGAGAAAGAGAGAAAGAGAGAGACAGAGGTGGGGGGGGGGAGCTGAAGTCAAGGCAAAGATTTTCTTCGCCCAACATACAAGTTTCGTTCTCCAATTTCATCCATCATTTTGAATCTCGAGAGTTTTCGCGCGCTGAGCTGCCCCGTCTTAATGCACCATGACTCAGTGCTCGGCCTCGCTCTCTCTCTCTCTCACTCTCTCTCACTCTCTCTCACTCTCTCTTTCATTCCCCCCACCTCTCACCCTCCCCTGTTGCCGGTATCCGTTGTTGCTTAGCGCTTGGAATAACTAAGGCACTTGGATACCCCTCACCCAAGCAAACCGAGCGATTGTATCTCTGTGATACACGAGGGGGTGGGTGGGGTGGGGCGGGCGGCGGAACGACAGGGGGCGAGGCGAAAAATCGGGGATGCCACCCCCTCCTCCCGCCACACACACACACACACACACACACTGACGCTCCCGCCTCTCTCCTCCACCCTCGGGACCCTGGCAATGACCGACGTGACCTAGTGCAGATGGCCACAGTCTGGCCGTTAGAGGGCAGAGGATCGCACTCCGTCGCGCACGCAGTGTCGCCCCAAGGCGAGAAAGAAAGTGTGATGCGGCTGGTACTTGAACCCGCGGCCCACCACTTTGTGCATGTGTGTCTACTGCGACGCGTGTGCGCGTGGGTGCATGACGAATCCGCGGCACGCGTGGACCAAAACTACCGCCAGTTTCTCATACCGGACGGGTTCGTCCCCCGGGTTCCGTTCCTCGCCGTCGGCGGCGTCCTGGTCGTCCGGGACCGACGCCAGCATCACGAGCGAGGCGACGGCGACGGCGGCGGCGTGGGCGCGGTGGCGGTGGCCGGCGGCGACGCGCGCCGCCACCCCGGCGAACCACCGGGCGAAGCGGCACCTGCGCGACGGCCGACCCCCAGGACAGCCGCAGCCGCAACCCATGGCGAGGACGGCTCGGCGACTGGAGGGGTATCGGCCGCCAGCCGGCAGAGGCAGACGGAGGTAAGGCCGCCGACGGAGACCTCTGCCCTTGTCTGTCCCCCTCCCCCCTCACACGGCGGCCCCTTCTCCGTGCAACCTGCTGCGCTAGCGGGAGTCGCTCCTCACACCCCGACTAACGGAGCCCCCCCCCCCCCTTCCCTTCCCTTTGCCCGCCCCTAGGTAGGGGCCTACGGGGGCTGCGGGGGGGGGGTGGGAGGGACGTGTACACACCTAATGACGACTGGTAACCTGGCCGTCTGGCTGTGTGAGAGAGACATATCACATCTTTTGCCTACGGTGGATTTCCAGAAAGAAACAGACTGACAGAAACAGACAACGAGAGAAAGAAACAGAGAGAGAGAGAGAGCAAGAGAGAGATAGATAGAGAGAGAGAGAGAGAGAGAGAGAGGAGAAATGCCTCTCTCGTACCACCGCGGCACGGCGTTCTATCTCTCCCTCACTCGCAGACCACCGCCGCACTGTGTGTAGGCCCGTCGCCTCGTGCCCTACCCCCCCACGGCTTGTTCTTTTCTCTCCCACCTCCACCTTCGAATCGCAGGGCGGAGGGGGCGGAGGCCGGAATACTATTCGCAGATTAACAGATGAATGCGCTCGACCCGCGGCGCGGCGGTGGGCGCACAGCTGGCAGCTGGGCCACTGTTATCGAGAAATCGGACGAATACTTTGGCCATCGTAATGCGCGATGGTGGTGGGTGCAGCAGCCTGCGTGTGAAAGACGGAGAGAGAGAGAGAGGGAGAGAGAGAGAGAGAGAGAGAGAGGGGGGGGGCAGAGTAGAGGGAGACGGGGAAAAGGATCCACAGGGGCGTGAAATGTTTGAACTCAACTTCCAGCCGCGAAAAGCCGCGGGCAGTGAAATTAAAAAGTTTCTTAGTCGGAAGAGGGGGAATCGCGGCAGCAAGCCCTGAGCTCTCTCTCTCTCTCTCTCTCTCTCTCTCTCTCTCTCTCTCTCTCTCTCTCTCTCTCTCTCTCTCTGCAGGGGCTTTGCGTGGCTTTGCGAGCCTCCCGTTGCTGACCGGCTGGCCGCCGTCGATGTGGGCGTAGGCCACAATGCGGGCGGCGGCGGAGGGAGACACAACAACAACAACAAAACCTCCTTCCGGAAGCTGCGCTCGCTCTGTCCTTGTCCTATCCCCGCAAAGCAGCGCGCGCCCGGAGGGGTGAGCCGTCTCTGTCTCACTCACTCACTCGCACGACTGCCCGCAGTGCCCGCTGTGGTGTGGTGTGGTGCCCGGGGGTAGTCGGGGCGTCACGCAGTCTCATCAGCTTCCGGGAGGACGCCCCCCCCCCCTCCCTTACGGTTTGCGTGCGTGTGTGAGCGTGTGTGCGTGCGTGCGGGGCAGGCCGGCCCTCGTCTTATATCACCACCGCCCCTCTCCCAACCTCCTATCTTCCTCCACTCCACTCCTTCTCCCCTTCTGTCTGTCTGTCTCTCTCTCTCTCTCTCTCTCTCTCTCCCTGAACCTTCTATCCTTTTCTCGCCACTTACTGCATCATTGCCCCCCGCGCTTGACGTCGCCTGTCTGTCAGTCTGTCCACCTGTCCACTAGTCTGTCTGCCTGTCCGTCTGCCTGTCAGCGGTCAGCGTGCGCCCCATGACCTACACCCACCACCGCCCCGCTGGGCTGCTGGACCCCCAAAAGTTGGTTGTGCCCGTTGGTGGCCGCTGCTGGCCCGCGCGCGCTGCGTCCCTCCGGTACCTCCCTCGCCCACCCCTCCCTCCTCTCCCTCCCCAACCCTCCCCTCCCCTCACTGGCTGCCGCCCCCGGACTCTAATGTGTGAATTAATCGAGTTTCCGCGGGTGCGGTCAGGCCCAGCCGAGCCCAGCCGGGTCCCACCGCTCGGACCACACTTCTACGCGTCCCTTCCTCACTGTAAAAAGAAACGGTCTGCACAGCGGGGAGGGCCCGCCGGGGCCGGACGGCCGCGGCGCACGGAGGCAGGCAGCGCCCTCTGCCGACCGCAGCAACAACCACCGTCTCCGCGAATTCCTCACAGTCACGTGATCCTTTGCTGCGAATCTTCCGCCGGAGCCCGCGCGCGCCAAGTTTTCAAACACAAGAAACAATTGAGAGTGGCGGTGAGCGCGGGTAACGAGATATATAGCCCTCCCCGGTGTCACGACAGCCAGGCGGAGTGAGGCGCGGCGCGGCGAGGGTGACATCGTCCGTCCTTGTCCCACGGCCAGCACCGGCACCGCCGGAGGGAGAGAGACGGGACGAGGACGGCGGTCTGCCACCTCTCAAAACCCTATCTCTCCGCCAGGGGGCGCTGCCATCGCGGGGAGTTACACCGGCCGACTCGGCGAACAACATCAACGAGAGCGCGGCGAAACTTATAAGCCCCGACTAGCGCCGAGTAGTCATCAATTACCCGCGGGAATCCCGCCTCGTCTCGGGGCGCTGTTCCAAACGATCCGTCCGTGTTCCAGCCGTGTTCCAGCCGTGTTCCAGCCGTTCCAACAGGCTGTGTTGCGGCATTCCGTCGTGACCGTTCGGCGGTCCCCCGTGCCGTCCGGCCCCGCCGCTGCCGCATCGCACTGCCCTTTTGTTTTTTACCGGGCAAGGGGTAAATAAAACGATTCGAGAGCGCCAACAAGTGACATGCTTTGTTTCCACGGACATTCTCTCTCTCTCTCTCTCTCTCTCTCTCTCTCTCTCTCTCTCTCTCTCTCTCTCTCTCTCTCTCTCTCTCTCTCTCTCTCTCTCTCTCTCTCTCTCTCTCTCTCTCTCTCTCTCTCTCTCTCTCTCTCTCTCTCTCTCTCTCTCTCTCCATCTCTCTCTCTCTCTCTCTCTCTCTCTCTCTCTCTCTCTCTCTCTCTCTCTCTCTTTCTGCCCCCGCACAAGACCACCGATTCCGCATGCGTCCGGTGCCGGCAACATTGGTAGGACCCAATTGGCTCCGCACTTTTTATTGTGCGCCATTGGAACTGTCGGGTCCGGCAGCCGCGGCAGCCGGCGGCGAACCCAATTAATTCAATCTGGGAGGAGTTGGTGCAGATTACTGTTCCGACCGGTTCCAGCGCACGCGGCTAGCGCACGAAATAATTAAACACGAGAGAGAGAGAGAGAGAGAGAGAGAGAGAGAGAGAGAAAAAAATCGTTGGGAATTTGTAGTGGACGATCAAGCCTCCGCGCCGGAATGAAAGACAAGAAAAAAACGTGGCTAAGCCTAAGCAAAAAAATAAACAATAACGAAAAAAAAACAAACAAAGTAATCGTGGGGCGACATGGTGAGTTCGGATCATGAAACATGCCCGAAAGATTGGGGTCATGGGGAGGAGTGGGGGCTGCGCGGGTGCACCAAGCAGATCCTCCCCTCCCTCTACCTCCCTCCCCCTTCTCCCCTTTCTCCTACACGCTCGGAGCAAAGGCAGGTGCATGACAGATTGACGTATCGGCGGTGCCTTCATCCTATATCGCTGTCTCTGTCAGTGCTGTGGCGATTGCAGGTGGGACAAAGAGAGAAAGGGAGAGAGCCAGAGAGAGACGCGCGGACTATTGTCGTTGCTAGTTTTCACGCCCCCCCCCCCCTAGGTGGGGAAATGGGCACCGGAAGTGAAGGGCTGAGGGATTCCTAGAGCATCCGTGGGCTACTTCCGGTATCAGCTACCGGTTCTCTTCACCGCGCATGGGGAGCTGGGGGAATGTCTGTCTCTCTCCTACTCACGCACGTTCCGTTTGGGTGGCAAGGACAGAGCGACAACCGTTACGTAATATATAAACGATCCCTAAGAGGGAAGGGCTGGGCTGACTTCCGTCGGGTTTCGAACCCACGCGGTGCAAGTCAGATTGGCGGATCGCAGGTGCACCACAAGAGCTGCAGGCACGAGCAGAAGTGCACAACACTAGCCGATCCGTCGCACGGAGTTGGGGAGCGCCGCCGGAAGTCTGACCGCAGCCTGGCTTGTTCAGGGCCTTCGTGAACAGGATCACGGGCATCTCCGGGCATCGACCAGGGCCTCCCGGGGCTGGAGGCCGAGGCACTGGGAGTCCGGCGAGGCGGCGGCCCCGGGCCGAGCGCCCGCGAGAACTTGGATAGGCAGCCCGCAGCGCGGCGCCGCCCGCCCTGCTGCCTACCCGCAAGTCCGCGGGCGCCTCGGCGGCGGTGGTCGGAGGTCCGGGTTACCTTGCTAGCGTGAACCAGTCCTCCCACCGCGTCAGCGTGGCGGCCGGGTCCGCGTCCGCCTCCGAGCCGCCGCTGCCCGCCTCGGTGGAGGAGGTGGACGACGAGGCGCCGTCGTCGTCCTGGGAGCCGTGGAGGCCGGCGATGACGTCCTGGGCGCTGTTGTTCCGGGACAGGCGGTCCTCGCTGCGCTGGCCGCGCGGGCCGCGCTGGATGTCCTCGAGGCCGCGGCACAGCAGCGCGGCCGCCTCCGAGATGGTGGCGCCGTCCGGGACCACGATCATGTCGCCGGCTCCCATGGTCAGCGCGGGGA
This sequence comes from Megalurothrips usitatus, assembly GCA_026979955.1. Taxonomy (NCBI): domain Eukaryota; kingdom Metazoa; phylum Arthropoda; class Insecta; order Thysanoptera; family Thripidae; genus Megalurothrips; species Megalurothrips usitatus. Next base: position 8,275,328 of record CM049606.1, read on the forward strand.
GGGCGTCGGCCGCTCAGAGCTCCCCGTCGGCGTCCACCCGCCGTCCACACGCCGCGCTGCACCTCTGCGTCAGCAGCAGCATACCTCTTCCGCGCTGCCCTCTTCTGATGGCGTCGGCTCTTCCTCAGCCCCGACTACTTCACCACGGCTGGGACACGGCGACGGCACGCAGCGCGCACTGCGCTGACGGACCAAGGCTGACGCTGGTCCAAGTTTTCCTCCTTAGATTTCTTTTAATTAAAAAAAATCGTCGGAAACAAAAGGAGCGGTGCCGTTTTTTCCATTAACATGTCATCGTCGCCCGTCCGGCCGGCATCCGTCCCATGGAGAGGGAAAAACGTCCGGGCGCCTGCTCTCCGTCTCGATTAGCGACGGCCGTCGTAAAAACTGCAAATTAGCGAAGACCGCGCGCGCAGCGCCGCCCGGCCCGGCCCCCGCGGTGACGGCAACGCCCCCGCCTCCAACGCGGCCACAAAAAAAACGCACGCACACACACAAACTCGGCGCGTCGTTTTTTTTTTCACGAAAAAAATATAATGCGGTTATTAAAACGACGGCGCTCTGCGACGCGAACGTGTGGCCTGCTTTGGCCGTGTAATTATCTGCGGTGGCGGTGGCCGCGGAGGCGGTGCCGACCGCCAGGTGCGGGTAACGGAGCACTACTAAGGGCGTGTGGCGGCCGACGGGGGCCGACGGGGGCCGACGGGGGCCCCTCGACCACGCCGCCGAGCGCACCGACCCCGCGGACCCCGCCGCCGACCCCGACCCGCCGCAAGGGGCCGAGAGCCAGGCAGAGCAGGGCGGGGGAGGAGGGGGGACAGGAAAGGATAGGAAGGAAGTCGGCCGACGAGGAGGGCCCCCGCCGACGACGACGGGCGGCCGGGCGGCGGCCGTGTCGCGGCGGTCGTCGCTGTGGCGGCGGTGAGGGGGTTCATGAGGGGGCGGGGCGCGCGCGCTCGCCGTGCATATGCCGAAGCGGCCGGGACAGATCGGCGCCCCCCCCCCCTTTCCTCCCCCCGCTCTGCAAACACCATAGCCGTGCCGCCGCCGCCGCCGCCGTTCCTTGACCCGGTGGATGCCAGGTAACCCCTCCCCCTCCCACTCCACATTTTCACAATGACAGCTCCCCACTCCCTCCCGCCCGCCTCCTTCCACCCCCGCGCAATAGCTTGCCGTTACGGTCGCTGCATCGTCGTGTGGGGGAGGGAGGGGGGTGAGGGGCATGCTACGATACGCCGCGACGTGCGGCGACAATTTCATCAACAATATTAGACTGTTTTTACATCGCTATGTAAACAGCACTAGAAAGGCCGACTGCGGACGCAGCCACTGTAATATTATTTTTGGTTTTACAGATGTTTAACCGAATTTAGTCTTCATCCGATGTGTCCAAGGAGCCTTCTCGTCCCTCGCCCCCCGCCTCCCTTCTGATCGGAGGGCGGGCAGGCCGACAATGCAGCGGGGCGTCGACGTGCGGCGGTCTGCAGGGTGCTGCGGGACCGGCGGGGCCGGCGGAGCCCCTGCGGCCCCCGCGCCGCATGGCAACTCGTTCCGATACCAAGTGTTTCGCATGCCGGTTCCCGATAAAATGGGCCGGGCCGGTGTTCGGCGAGGTCGGGGCCGCGGGGCCGCCGCAGGGCCGACATGTGATGGGTACGAGTACGGACGCGGGGGTCGGCGACGGCGCCGGGGGACTGCGGGGAGGTCCCCGTCGTCTGCGGGACGCGCCGAACTAGAGGGAAACTAAAAGAAGTTGATCGGCGGCAGAGGGCGTGGAGGCGGAGGCGGAGCCCGCGGAGCGCCCCGAAAAGTTTGCTCCATCAATCGTAATTCGCCGGTTTGTCCGAGGACGTCGTCGCCTCGTTTTGAAAGTCAGATGCAGAGATGACGGCGACGACGCGGCCGTGGGCGCGGAGGTGCGGAGGCCCGCGTCCCAGTCACGGGGAGTCCGGGACGCCACCCGTCCGCGAGGGGCCTGGAGGCGCCCGCGGAGGTGCTCGGAAAATAAAAAGAGAGCCGACCGACGGACATGCGCCTGCCACCGGCATATCCACTCTCGACACCGAGTTTCCTCTAATTAGGGTGCGGAGTTGGGGTCAAAGTGGGCCCTTCAGGCAAAGAAAAGTAGTCCCGGAAGAGTTAGTCCTGCTGGTGTTGGACACAGCTGCGCCTCGTACCACAACACGGAAATTATTCAGAGTTGTGTACCCGCGGATCCCCTTCGTGCCGGGACAGGCAGTCGTTAGGGACATCGCCCTCCTGAGACATCGTCGCAAGCACTTGACGGGACGTCCCGCTTGCAACCTAACCCGACCCCCCCCCCCCCCCCCCCTCCCCCCCCCCCTAACCCCACCGCCCCCTCGTGCACTGGCGATGACACGGCGGCGCGGCCGCCGCCCCCGACGGCAGGCGACAAGCTTCCCTCTCAATTTACGATACGGGGGTTGGGGGGGGGGGGGCACGCAAGGCGCAAGCAGCCTCAAAAGGCGCACGCACGTACGCACACACGTCCTCGTGCCGAAAACGCGAATTTAATGTCCTTTATCCATCCACTGAAAGGAACTTTTTCGGAAGACGACAGGAAAATCTGTACTTTTATGGAGAACTTCGTTATAAAAAAAATCTGTTTGCATTGTTTGATCTCATTCACGCATCAAAAATAAACATAAAATATCCGTTTTCAAATTTTGGACAAATCAATTTCTTTTGGAGGGGAAATTTATAAACAGTAATCTTGAAAATTTGTTTGAAAATTCCCCCCCCCCAAAAAAAAATTTCTTACAGCGAATTCCACCCTCCAAATCGTTCCCGGCATGCTCTGCCCTCGGGCCGTGCGTCTGGGGCGGCAGCGGATGCCGTGACCACACGATGCGACATGACGGAAGGCGGGTAGCTCACCGCGTATTATGAAGAAGGGCGGGGGAGGGGGGGGGGGGAGGAGAAAAACGCAATGATTTATGTGATAGGGGAGGGGTGGGATGAGGTCGTTGTCCTGCCATCAGGGATGGCCCGCAGTCGTAATCCATCAGAAGGCGGATCACAGGGATGTGCATTGCAGTGGTACCCTCACCCCCTGCGCCCTTTACCGTTCTGCCGGGGAGGACCCAATTACAATATCTACCTCGGCGAACTCTCTCTCTCTCTCTCTCTCTCTCTCTCTCTCTCTCTCTCTCTCTCTCTCTCTCTCTCTCTCTCTCTCTCTCTCTCTCTCACTTTACGAGTGCCCCACGCCGCGCGGCCCCGAGTGCTCCGAGAGCTCCGCCCGGGTACCTCGGCTGCCTGCTCGACAAGACTTATAATTATCTCGACTGGATTACGAGTCTGGTTCCCCCCCCCCCCAGCCAGGGTCGACTTACAAGAGCCGCTCCACTCCGTTATCCCGAGCAGCCTACTCGGAATAAAAAAAATATATTATGGTTTAATAAATAGGTTCAAAAGTATGGAGGCTACTGAAAATGTAGGAGGGAAATGTTTCCCTTCCTTTCTTATTATACTTCTGAAATTGATTAGACGTCGGCCCTGGCATTCTCATGACAGTGCGTGAATGAATCTGACTCATGGCTATAGGGCGCCTGCCACCTGAGGCACCTGAGAGGAGAGTGAAAAAGAAAGTGTGTGAGTGAGTGTGTGTGTGTGTGAGAGAGAGAGAGAGAGAGAGGCGGGGGGCAATGAGGGATGGAGGGGCAGCAGGAGGTGGAAAGTAACCTGTGCAGCGCAGCTATGCGACACCAACGGCACAGGGTGAGAGCGAGCGAGCGAGAGAGAGAGAGAGAGAGAGGGGGGGGGGGGGGAGAGAGAGAGAGGAGAGAGAGAGATGCGGTGTGCGTGCGGGCGCCCCTTACCGGTAATTGCAGTCTCGGTGGGAGGGGGTGGGGGGCATTGCCTCCAGCATTAAAACGTGCGAAACAAGCCACATAGAAATGAGACGTTGTTCTGCATGGGGAAACATGCATGACACGGAACCGAGCGCCGTTTCTTTGGATTAGTATGCAGAAAAATAGAACAGAATCAATCACAGCCCACCCAAACGTTTGCATCAGTTGTTTCTTTTTAGAGTACAAACTTTTTTAATCACTCGCAAGATAAATATCAAGTACCACAAAAATTATCGAAAGCGCACACGACGAAATTTAAGATTATTAACGTTCGTGTTGAGTAAGTGCGCAGAATGTGGGTTGGTTAGGGGAGATAGGGAAGAGGGGGCGATGAGAGAGAGAGAGAGAAAGACCGAGAGAGAGAGAGAGAGAGAGAGAGAGAGAGAGAGAGAGGGGGGGGGGGGGGGAGAGCGGCCGTGCGTGCCGTACGAGGCGTCCAGCGGCGACGCGCCCGCGCCCGCGCCCGCACCACCCACGCCGCGCTGCTGGCCGCGTCCCGTGTCGGAGGTGGAGGGGGCGCGACGCCGCGCCAGTATCGGCTAAAATAATTGGGAAAAGCTGCAAGCTACAAAGAACAAGGAACGAACACACACACACACACACACACACACACGGGCGTCCCTGCTTCCCCCGTCCCCAGTGGCTCCCGCGCGGCGGGGCGGCGGGCGCGCGTCGCATAGTCGGGCCGTAATATCGAGGCGCCCTGCAGCGCGTCGCCCGCCGCCGCCGCCGCCGCTGCCCCCTCGGCCCCCGGAACTGGGTCAGAGCGCTATGCGGCCGAGAAGCCCGGCCCGGCATGAGCCCAGCAGGCCGTGCCGGCCGTGCCGTGCCGGCGCCCCATCATACCGGCGCGATCGCGGCACATCGCCGTGTGCGCGGCGGCGCGGCGGGGCGACATGTGCAGCCCGTAATGTTGCACACGACCACCGAAGTCGTGGGGGGAAAGAAAACACGAGGCGGGGGAGATTCGCCGCCGAGATAAGCAACTGCTTTCGGTTTGGCTCCGGTGACGACTCTGCCGCGTCCCCCCCCTGCGAACACATCACGTCCTCCAGCAGCGAGCGGCGGGGCCGGGGGCCCGGCCGGGGCGCCGGGGGACCGGGGGGCCTCACCGCTGAAGCCGCGGGAGCCGCGGGCCGTGGCAGCTATTTCGGGGGCCGCTGCTGCCGCTGAGCACGTGAGACATGTGGTGCGAGGAAGGGCACGGCGCGGCTGGAGGAAAGCGCATAAACGTCATTTCCACAATTTTCGATTATTTTATTTGTTTTTGCAAAAAAAATAATTATATCCTGGGGGGAGCAGCTGATGCATACCTCCGCAGTCGCGCATGTCATTTTTTCAAAATTCTTGGCACAAAATTTTTTCTGTATCTGGTAAGGCTTGTTATGTTTATGTATGTGTATCGCATAATTTAAAAAAAGAAATCGAAAAGTATCGGAACCAGGGGGGGGGGTGCATCGGGCTATGTTATGATTTCGAAAAAAAAATATCGAAAATAATGTTATGCGTTAAAATTATGTTGCTTTAGTGCAGTGTGCATTCATGGCAGGGCGTTGCCTGCCATTCCTTGAGCAGCTCATGCTGGACTAGCACTCTACTAGGACCTCCTGCTGCCGGGGTGAGACACCGGGCACTGCGTGCTCCTGGCCGTTACCCGGGACTCTGACCTGGCCTCGGACCAGCAGAGGGCGGGCACCCTGGGCGCGCACAGCATGCACCAGGGCTCCAGCAGCCGCACGCCGGCCAGCGTCCGGCGGCCGCGCACCACCGACAGGTCCTTCTCGAAGCGCGGCAGGTGGCGGTGCTGCAGCTGGTAGAAGTGGAGGTCGTGGTGGTCCAGGGTGCCGTCCAGGCACGCCTGCGGGCACGGCTGCCCGGCCCCCGCCATGCGCCGTCTCCGTCACTCCCATGGGCCGGCGGGCCCCGCGAGCGTCCGTGCGAGGGAGATGGAGCGCGCCGCGGGCTCGCAGCCTCGCTCACAGCGCGACACAGAGCCACACTGCGGGCATCACCTTGTGCAGCGGGCCTGGTGCAGCCCGGAGCCGGGCCCGGCCGGGCCAGCCTGCACGGCCCGTGTCGAGAAAACGATTCATGTCTCTTCTCTCTGTCGCCCGCGGTCTCCATCACCATCCTCTCTCTCTCTCTCTCTCTCTCTCTCTCTCTCTCTCTCTGTCACAGGGTGATCCCTCACGGTGCTGACAGAGATGCTCGGAGGCGGGGGAGGGGGAGACGAGAGCTGGGCCCTCTGCAACTGGTACGGGGAGCGTGCATGCAGAGCATGCAGTGCAAGGCACGGGCCGGGCAGAGGGAATCGTCACGGCCGCCACCGCCCGTCCACCGGAGGTGACAAGTCATTCCGCACCCTCTGCAGCCCTGCTCTCGTCAAACTGTTTTGTTTCTTCTTTATTTTTCACAGTGTTTCCTTTTTTTCGTCGGTGATCGCTCGTAAGATTTGTAGAACCCTATTTCCTTCGTTGTCGCCCCTGTTTCTCTCCCTCCCACTCTTTCTCTCTCTCTCTCTCTCTCTCTCTCTCTCTCTCTCTCTCTCTCTATCTCGCTCTCCCCATGCCGGAAGTAGCGCCCCCTCCTGCGCTCCCCTCCCCCAGCACACCCACAATCACCTGCGTGTCTTCTTTTAGGACCACTCATTTGGGAATATGTTTGCCGAAGGGGTAGGCGGTGCGGTGTGCGGTGAGACGAGGTGGGGGGAGGGCAGCTCGTGCGGCACCTCTCGCTGCTGACCCCCCGCGGGGCCTCGCCGGCGGCCCCCGCGCCCTCTGTGTCTCGGGGCAGCAAGCGCCAGCCGCTCGGAGGGAGTACTCCGGGCGGCACCGGCGGGGTGCCGTCGATACCCGCGGCCCAGGGGGAGGGCTCGGGGCCGCGGTGTATCGCCAGAGGCCGTCGTGCCCGTGCACGTATCACGTAGACAGACCCGACGAGGAGCCCCGAGGCGCGGCCGCCTGCGAACGGCAGGGTAGGCCGGCCGCCCGACATCCATGCGTTGACGAGTCCCGGACGCTGCCTACCCACCGGGCGCCCGCTCTGCGCGCCGCGACGGACACAGGAGCCCGTGCCAGCACGCCGTAGTGGTAAAAAGAGACCAACAGCACCGCGAATTTTCGCGCGCGTTTTTCACACTTGCTGCATATTCATTTTTTTTTTAAATCAGCAAATCATTTTTTTAATGGAAACAGAGCCTTGCGCCACATTTTACTCGACGCCCCCCGACATGGCGTGCTGCAATTGTTTCAGCCTTGGCGATTGATGAGCAGACAGCACAAAGGCGCGTTCGGGGTGGTCTCTCTCTCTCACTCACACTCTCTCTCTCTCTCTCTCTCTCTCTCTCTCTCTCGCCTGCCGATACTATACTCTCGGACGCAGCTCCATCCATCGCTGCAGCCCGAACCGACGCCCTGACAGCCAGGTGTTCCGATACGGACCGGACGCGTCCGACCCATCTCTCTCTCTCTCTCTCTCTCTCTCTCTCTCTCTCTCTCTCTCTCTCTCTCTCTCCCCGACCGTGGCGTGCGGAGCGTGGCAGTACAGTGTGACGCGTGATGCAAGAGTGACGTGCCGTGACGGACGGACAGCCTCCGTCCTACCCCCCCCCCCCCCTCCCCGCCTCTGCCCCAGGCGGCCACGGCCGAGGTCAAGATCTGACTTTGACCCCGAACAACACGGGGGCTTGTCCTGGGGTAGGTTATTGGGGCAGGCGGCGGCGACGACGGCAACGTCCTGGACCCCGCAAGACCACCGCGTCGTGGACAGTGACAGTCGGTGTTCGAACCCAGGCCGCCCCAAGAACTAGGGTAGAGAGACGGTACTCGTAAAAAAAAGTTTCTACGCAGTCCTTAAAACAAATTTTCCAATCACAAATTATAATTATTTTCAAACTTTTCTAACTTTTCTGATTCTTTTTTTTTTCAAATCTGTACTATGTATACTTTTTTTAGTGACCAAGCCCTTAGCGGTGCGATTTTTTTTATGCTATCAGCACGACAGAGCAGAACGGGTTTAATTAGCTCGTGCTCCGTGTCGGGAGGGGAGGATAGCGGATCAAGTGCAGAGAGGAAAAGAGGGGGGGGGGGGGTTATAATTGCGGACTCTCTGCTTGTCAGTCACTCGGCACGCACAGCGGCAGCGGAGGCCGGCGATGATTCATCCTCGAGAAGGCCATGAACGTGGTGCTCATGGTGGCGGAGTGAGCCCCCATACTGACCTGCAGATGAGCATCTGCGTCATGTCGCCGGGGTCCTTCCGGCGCCGGCCCTTGCCGCCGACGGACGACGCCCGGCGGAAGTGCACGCCGCCTCTGCTGCCGGCGGCGGCCGCGTCGCCGTCCTCGCAGGCGGACTCGTCGTGGTCGTCGAAGTACGCCGCCATGGCGGCGGACGACGGCGGCGGCGTCCGGGGGCCCCCGTCGACTGCGGCGTCGCTGGCCTGGGGCCGTGGTGCCGCGGCCGAGGCGGAGGTGCTTCTTCTCGGGCCCCGAGGGCTGCGAGGGGCGCCGCCGTCTTGGGGCGTCGCGGCGGACCCGGCGGGCCCCGGCGGGCCCATCACCCGGCGGCCCCAGCAGCGGCCTTTCGCGCCCCCGCCGCCGGCGCCGACCCCGCGGCCCCCGCCCCGCGGGCCCAGCGCCTCTCTCCGGCCTCCGGGTTCCCCTTCGCCGGACGCCATCGCCGCCGCCGCAGCAGCAGCGGCCGCCGCCCCCTCGCCGGCGACCTCGGACCGGGCGACGGCGATGCGCGCACGCACCGTGTCCAGCCACTCGTCCACGTCCTCCAGGATGTCCTTGGAGGTGCGCTTCTTGTCGGGGCCGACGAGCAGGTCCAGCGTGGCCCAGAGGCTGTCGGCGCGCCTCGAGGCGTCCATCTCGGCTGCGTCGTGGTCCAGACGGCGGCGTCAAGCCGTGACCCGGATCCGACGCCGGCAGGCCTACATGCACCCCACCGTTGTCTACCGGCGTTGGCCCGGGGCCCCGCGGGCCGCACAATGAACGCCTCCCCCAAACGGGACGCGAACAAACGACTTCCTCCTTGGCATCAATCTGCCTCTATCCGTCTACCTGCCGCCGCCGCCGCCGCGCCCCGGACGGGTGAGGGATGGCCGCAGGTTGCGTGTGCCTTACACGCCACGACGGCGCCGTCGCAAACAACGCCGACGGCGGCAACAAAGCTTCCTCGGCCAGGACTGGCCTGATCGCTCAGAGGCCTGCCCCCCGGGGGTCACGGGCGGGTCACGGCGTGGTCACGGGTGGCCTCCGCGTCCTCGGTCCGCGACCCGCCCCCCGGCCCGAGGACCGTCGAGGACGCCGACGTTGTAGCAGCGACGGCCGCCAACGTCGGGCAGGAGGACGGCGATCTCCGCGAGACGTACGACGGGGTGCCTGCTGTGGGCCGACGGCGGCCATAAACTGTCACATCGAGTGGGGGCATCGAGAGCGACTGGAGCCCCCAGGGGGGCGGGGCACCCTGCATGTGCACCCCTGGCAGGCAGGCAGGCAGGCAGGCAGGCAGGCAGCCAGGCAGGCAGCCAGGCAGCCAGGCAGCCAGGCAGCCAGCCAGCCAGCCAGCCAGCCATACGTCCTCCGTCCCCCACACATCGCCCTGCCGCTTATAGCACTGTCGATACCCACTTGAGCGCGCGAACCTGTCGGCGCTGAGCCCGTCGGATGTGTGCGGTACAGAGCGCGCGAAGGCTGGGATCGATCTCCGGTGCCGGCTACCCTCTTCCGCATCCCCCCCCCCCCCCCCCCCCCGCCGTCCGCATCCTGGCTACTCACGAGTAGACGACCGTCGGCTTCTCGAACCAGGCGCGCTGCCGCGGCGTCGCCGCCGCCGGCCGCGCGTTTCTCCTCAGCTTGTCCATCTCCAGCTCGTGGATGAAGTTGGCGATCGAGTCGAAGGAGTGCAGGTGCGACATCTCGACGGCCTCGGCCCCCGGGCCTGGGGCGCGCGAGACGCGAGACGTGTCGCTGATTCTGATCGGCGTGCTCCCCCTCCTCAGCTGGCACGTCGCGAGGACTTGAGGCCTACCTGATTTTCATGAAAGTGTGGAACCTGTGGCAGGCTCGGTTCTCTCGGGGGTCTGCGACGAAAGGGTTGTTTTTTTTTTGTGTTATGCTAATGAGTGTGTATGTTCGTCATTTCTACTCAGGCCGAGGTCGCAGGCTGTCTCAGCCACGCCCGTCCCCGGCCGTTGTTGCAGCGGACAATCACACTTGTCGCCCAAAAGGCGCCCACTCAGAAATCGGGACTTTGCTCCTGAAAAGGGAAGGAAACGGAAGGGGGCTGAAGGAGCGGGAATTATTAACTCCTCAGCGAGGGTGGGATCAGCGTCGAAACGTGCCACGTCCCGGCCCGGCGGGACATTCCCAGACGACGGCAAGGGAGCAAAGACCTCCATTGTCGATCGCGGGCGCGATGGATGAAGGTGACACTAAGGGAATCAGTCTGGGCACGTTGTTCTGGCGTCGGAGGGAGGTCCTAGAGAGCCCCTACTGGCTCTCTAGGAGCACCCCGTGCGAGCCAGCCGCCACTGGTGACCTTCACCGCCATCTCGCGGATCTTAGGCGTACTACCCCCGCCCCCCAGCATATCACGTTACGTTACATGCCCCCAGCGCCTTTAAGTTTGTACTGCCAGGCCCGCATCTCTCCGTGCCCCTCAAAAATCGGAAAAATGGTGTGGCTTACGATTGTGTAAATGCGGTAAGCGGAATTTTATCAATCTTTTCCCCGTCTTTGCTCTCATTCGGTGTTCTTAGGACACCCCATGAAATAGGCATGAGGGATAATTGACATTCAACACTTTTTTCTTTGTTGTATTTTACTTTATTGAACAGCAACATGAATTGAAGAAGATGTAAAGTTGTTATGATGCCATTAGTCTTCGGGGTATCCTGTACAATAAATACTCCATCAACAACAATCATTCATCATATTTGAATAATTCTGACCCCTATACAGAAGCATATGTACAAAGTTTTAGGTGCAGCACCGCAAATAATTTTTACAAGTGACACATCAATAATTAATCTATAGAGGATTGCTAGAATATCATCATCTAGTTGCGAGCTGTGGCAGCCTGCTTCTCCTGAAATTGCTTCATTCTGTCTTCAATGACGGGCCTGAAGTGACGAATGAGTCCCTGCAACAAAAAACAATCTCTTTCAGTACAACTCCTTCATAGTAAAAATTAATGTGGGAACATATTGGAATGGTACACACCTGAACAGGCCAGGCAGCACCATCACCCAAAGCACAAATTGTATGGCCTTCAATTTGTTTGCTGAGCTCCCACAGCATGTCAATTTCAGCAGGCTGAGCATTGCCAACAACAAATCGATGAATGATTTTGTTCATCCAGTTAATACCCTCCCTGCATGGAGTGCACTGCCCACATGATTCGTGCTTGTAAAATTCAATAAGCCGAGCAATTGCTTTGATGACATCAGTTTGTTTGTTCATGACAATGATAGCTGCAGTGCCCAGAGACGTCTGAGCAGCAACCAGTCCATCGAAGTCCATGAGAACATCCTCACACACACTGAAAATGTACAAAGATGATAAAAACTGGAGTAAGAAAGGAAAAACTCCAAAACGTTACAGAAGTTTGTATTTGAACACAAACTGAACTCACTTAATGGGAATAATGGGAGTAGAAGAACCGCCAGGGATGATGCCAAGCAAATTGTCCCATCCTCCAATGACATCTCCAGCATGGATCTGAATCAATTCCTTCAGGGGAATAGACATTTCTTCCTCAACGGTGCATGGCCTGTTCACATGGCCTGAGATGTTGAAGAGCTTGGTACCTGAATTACGTGATCGACCAAAGCTAGCAAACCAAGTTCCACCACGCCTGCAAATAGTCTGCAAATGAACATTTAGTTTATTATTTATCTATTTTTTAAATGTATCACGAAATTAAAAAAGTAAAGTAATGCTGAGTCAATTTACAGGTGCGACTGCAACAGTTTCCACATTGGAGACGGTTGTTGGGCATCCGAATACTCCAACATCAGCAGGGAATGGAGGCTTCAGACGGGGCTTTCCTTGCTTCCCTTCAATGGACTCAATGAGAGCAGTTTCTTCACCGCAAATGTAGGCCCCAGCACCACGGTGCATGAAAACATCAAAATCGTATCCAGAGCCACATGCATTTTTACCAAGCAGACCTGCCTGATACGCCTAGAAGAAAAATATTTATTACAAACCACGAGGGAGAGCAAGATAAAAATAAACTCGCACTTGCATAAAAACTTACCTCACTGATTGCAACTTGCATGTTGGATGCTTCATTATAAAACTCTCCTCTAATGTAAATATAAGCGGCCTTTGCACCCATAGCTCTACCAGCAACCAAACAACCCTCCACTAACTTGTGGGGGTCATGCCTCATGATTTCACGGTCCTTGCACGTCCCAGGTTCACCCTCATCAGCATTAACCACAAGGTATTTGGGCCTGTGGTGGAAAAAAAAAAATGTAAAAATATCCAACAAAGTAAATAAAGCCATCTCAGAAATTTTTCACTGTCTGATGGTAAAAATGGTTTTACTTTCTTAGAAAACAAATTAATTCTCAGTACCTGCCATCAGAAGGTTTGTTCATAAAACCCCATTTCATTCCTGTGGGGAAACCTGCTCCTCCCCGCCCACGGAGACCAGATGTCTTAATCTCATCTGACAAACAAGGAAGGAACAGTCAGCCTCTCTGCCTAGTTAAAACACAATATACATATTTTTAAACATAAATGAAGGCTTACTTAGAATCCAATCTGTTCCTTTCAGCAGAATTTCCTTTGTCTTGTACCAGTCACCACGTTTCAATGCTCCTTTGAGACGCCAATCATGGCGTCCATACAAGTTTGTGAAAATACGATCTTCATCACTTAGTGGACCAAACTTGGTCTGTAAAAAAAAAATAAGCAAAGAAAATAGTTACAAAATAAGGTATACAAAGTGTTGAGGCAGTAGAATAATCACAACAACATCAGACTTTGACTGTCAGTCAACAACTATATAATTACTTTTGTTTGTGCTGGAGGCTGGCCTGTGGTATTGTGGCGAACGGCCACAAATTGGGCAAGCGGAGCTGCAAACACAAAGAAACAACATTAAATGAAATATAGTGTACTAAAAAAAGTTACACAACACTAATGGTAATGGTACTACACACAAAATCTCAATACAACAGGATTGCACCACAAGGTTATATAACAGAAAACCAAAGAAAACGCAGATACGTGTGGGGAATAGGACAGTAATATTGCTTAGACAAAAAATATTACAGAACGGAATTACGATAAGATGAGCTGATTGCAATTTGGTAAAATCCCAAAACTGAGGCACAGCTAACAGTAACCTCTGGAGTTCAAATCAAACTTCCGATCAAAATTGGAGAAGACAACGATTCAGAAGCACACACTAGGCATAATGCGGATCTAGTGTAACTCTGATGGTGTAGGAACAACTAAACTATGAGGTATACAAGGTTTTCTGAAGTAAAACGCAATCACCAAATTACGTAATTAAGGTTAGAATTCAATACTTTCACAACAAAAACACTAACAGGAGGAGACATAACAAACGGTGCACCGAGAACTAAGTTAATATACCGACACAACATTCCACTTATGTAAAATTACCATAATTGCCCTTCGGGAGGCAATTCAATCGACTGAGAGGACCAGCCATTTTCGCAGAAGTGTACAGCTGATGGCTCCTCTGGCTCTACGTCGCCCTCCCCCGACCCTCCCCCTTTCTCCACTCTTTTGCCAACTGCCATGACCGGACATGCTGCATGAGTTGTAAAATTTACGAAGAGAGGTGTGATTTGAAATGTCACACATTCCCCAACACTGACGATTTCAGTTTTCATTTAATTGACTGTGATGTCTTTGATCTTTGATTAACCGTTGCTGTGGTGGTTGGCAACGGGTCGCGCTCTCATGGTTTTAGAGGGCGTCGCCGGCGTGAGCGGGAACGGTCAGTGTTGTGTAAAGCGGTACTGGGGGCAGGAAGGCGTTCAGCCTGGATTTTTTTTTTCAGAAATCCCATTGGGTGTCAGCCCATTTTTCGGATTCTCAATTTATCTACCAACTTGTTAGCCTGTCACACTTAGTTCCTTTTTGTTGTCTGTTCTGTCCGACTTCATTTTAGCGAAAATGAGCAAAGGTTAGGTTTACTTTGTAATGTTGTTTGGTTTTAGTACTTTTTGCTTGATGCTTTCATGTGTCATTTACAAAAAACGACACCATTATATTGCAGATGACCCAACATTTAGTATCAATCACGAGCTTAGATCTCAAAATAAATCACAGAGGAACTCGAAGACGGTATGTAAGCTCAGGAGATAAAAGCTAAATGTCGGCATTATGAATGAATACAGTTACATTTCGAATTCTATTGTTCAGGAGATGTCAGAAGAGGAGTATAGGGAAAGCATCATCCAGCGAACGATGCAAGCGCTGGCCATCAGTGAGAAGTTTACAGAACTCCTTATCCGCAGAATGCAGCAGAATGAGAAACTCCAATTACAGTTTGGACCCAGGTATTTTGTGATATGACGGTTTGAGTCCGACATATCAATTAACTATAGTCACTATATCTAAATAGTTGTTTTCCATGCCTCTTTGCTATGCAGTGGTATTGATTCTGTCACTAGTCCCAAGGGAGGCAAGAAAAGAAAGGCTGGGAACTCACCTACTGAAAGAAAGGTACCCTTGTGCAGATTATTATTGTATTTCCTTATAATCAAATATTTTGAAATTCGTCTCCAGAATTTTACGTTTGCAATTGCTTTGTTACCAGGGTGGAAAGAAGAGGAAAGGCAATGATGGCTCAGGCGAAGTTGTGGCAGGTTCGACATATGTAAATGCTCAAGAACTTGTTGTATCCACCCGCCAACCTAAGCTTTTGGAGGGTGCTGTGATGCGCGATTACCAGCTTGATGGGCTTGAATGGCTAGTGGTAAGTTCTCGCAGTTGTTTTGGATTTCTGTCTTACAATAATTATCATTCTTCCACTAATTTAAACAATTTTCAGGCATTGGATTTGAATGGTGCCAATGGCATTCTTGCTGATGAAATGGGTCTTGGGAAAACTCTGCAAGTCATCTCTCTTATTTGCTTTCTGGTTGAGATGGGAGTTGGTAGTCAAGCTCCATTTATTGTTATTGGACCTTTGTCAACCTTGCATAATTGGGTTGCGGAATTTCGGAAATTTGCTCCGAAGGTGAGTCACTTGGTGGAGCCAGCCGAGAACTAGAACTTGTTTTTTTACGTTTTTATACATCCACGAATTCTTAATTCCAGATCCCAGTTATTTTGTATCATGGAAACAAAGATGACAGAAATTCTTTGAGAAGACAGATTTTGAAAAAAGTAACTGTAGGCAATGCTGAGACATATCCGGTTGTTGTCACATCTTTTGAAGTACCTCTAAGAGATGCAAATTTACGCCATATAAATTGGCGCTATCTAATTATTGATGAAGGCCATCGTTTGAAAAATCACAAATGTCTTCTGATTAAGTATGTCTAGTCTTTCTAGACTGTACAACTTGTTTCAACTTTGTATTTAAGTACTCATCATTAACCCTCTCTTCTTTTTTTGCCTTCTTTTCTTTTTGTAGAGAGTTAAGAAGATACAAGTCAACCAATCGCCTTCTGTTAACTGGAACCCCTTTGCAAAATAACATGACTGAGCTCTGGTCTCTGTTAAATTTTATTCTGCCTAGTATTGTCAATGACATGGATGTATTTGAATGCTGGTTTGACTCTTCTTTTCTTCAAGCATCTGATGCTAATGAAAAAATTGTTCAGGCTGAAGAAAAAGATAAGGTTTTAACTACCCTCCACAAGGTCTGCAAAGTCACCTTTATGCATGTTGTATTTAATAACATCCATCTTGAGAATGTTACATCAATCTAATGTAATTGAAAATCTCTGATTACAGATTTTGAAGCCATTTCTACTTCGTAGAGTTAAAGCTGATGTTGGCCTTAACATACCTCCAAAAAAAGAAATTGTTGTCTATGCTCAAATGACCCCATGGCAAAACCGATTGTATTCTGCTGTAGTGGACAAGACTCTTTACTCTTTGCAGGTTTAAATGATTTATTTGCTCTTGTAATTTCTGTTCTATCACATCCTTTCTATTTAATACTTTGTCTCTCTTGCTCAATTTTAGGGCAGACAGCCAGACTTGGATGATCCAGTTGCTATTGCTAAAAATATTCGCCTCCACAAGAAATCTCTCCTTGATATTGATTCCATGGAGAATGATGTTGACACTTCTGGAAACACGGAAAGTTCTGTTCTTGGAACCAGAAACTCCCTGAAATCATCAGTCAGGTCTTCACCCCGTTTGTTAACAACCCCTGTTAAAACACCATCCGCTTCAACGCGTTCTAGTCAGAAAGCATCTCTGGGTACACCCACTGAAGAGCGGGGGTCTTTAGGTACACCGAGATTAAATGGGAGGAGGAGGAGGAGTGCTGTGAAAGAAGGAGACTACAAGCTTTTAGCTAATGGAGTGCCACTGAATGCCATTCGGGAAGAGCCAATGTTTCTTGATGATGACTGGTGAAGTTCTGAATATATTTCCATTTCATAGTTTTAAAGTATTCTCCTTGCATGTATTGTTGTTGATGTAGGTATCTTTGCTTTGATAGTTCTAGCTTGGATATCAATGAAGACAAGCTGCTGGAGGGTCTTGCTGAACCAGATGAGGAATTTGTGACTGAAATGAAAGTGGGCAATCCTGTTTCTGTTCTGAGACAAATTTGCAACCACCCCTATTTAGCGAGCTACCCTGTTATTCCTGGAACTCGTGTCTTAAAAACTGATGAAAATGTGGTGCAACGTTCTGGCAAGATGCAAATTCTGGATGCTCTACTCATACGCCTCAAAAAACATGGCCATAAGGTGATTTTAGGAATTACGATCTTCACCTCAACTTCCATATTATTTGCCCTATCTTACCTTATAATCCTTTTCTTTTTTTCTCATAGGTTTTAATATTTTCAAATTTTACTAAGATGTTAGATGTAATTGAAGATTACCTGTACCTGCGAAATTACAATTATACTAGACTGGATGGAACACGTAGCCTCAGTGACCGACAGATGAACATTAAGAAATTCAATACAGAGGATGATGTCTTTGTCTTCCTCATTTCTACTCGGGCTGGTGGTCTGGGAATAAACTTGGTGGCTGCTGACACTGTGATCATTTATGACAGTGACTGGGTAAGCAGACTTGTGTGTTCCATAATTTTTGAATAGTTTTAACTCATAACAGCTTTATAACATTTTTTGAAAAACAGAATCCCCAGGCTGATTTACAAGCCCAAGATCGCTGTCATCGAATTGGGCAAACCAGACCAGTTGTTGTTTACCGTTTCATAGTGAGGGGCACTGTTGATCAACACATTATTACTCGTGCAGAGACAAAGAAACAGCTGGATAAACTTGTTATTCAACATGGTAGGAACTGAGGCTTTGACTTTTTCAATGCACCTTCTTTATTTCTGCTACTACCATAATGAAATATTTTCTCTCTGTAGGTAAGTTTAAAAATGTGAAAAAAGATGAGCAGGTCAGCTTGCAAGAGCTCAAAGAGTTGCTGGAATCTAAGGAGAGGAACGAGGTTGACATGGGCAATGGTTTAGGTGAGTCGCACTTGTTCCCCCCCCCCCCCCCCCCCCCCCCCCTCTTTTTGTATGTTGCAAGGAAAATAGGCCTCCATGTCATTTTTTTTTCCAGCTTATTCTGATGATGAACTTGATGTATTATGTGATAGAACAGCTGTATTTGCATCTATGAACAAAGAGGAGTCCTCCGACCCTGAGGATTCTGCACCATCAGTTGACTTATCTGATGTTGATACTCTCAGTGAATGTTCAGACACCCAAGACGCCCTCAGTATTAGTTCCCATGCCAGCTCTGAAATTTGCAAGAGTAGTCAAACCAGCTCCCTTAGTTGTGATTCAGGCTATAGTGGCGACAGTGATATATCATGTAGCAATGGAGGAATTTGAGAGACTACTTCCTATGTGCCTAATACAAACATTGTGTTCTGGATTGCGCACATTAATTTATAATTTTTTGTATTGATTTCCTGGCATGCTTAGTAAATAGCATCTCACATCACTTAGCAATTTGACCGAATATTCTTACACATGCTGCATGAACTTCGGCCTTTATTCTTTTGTACCTGTATTTTTACCTTCAATAAACAGTATTTTTTCTTATTTTGCCTAAAACTTCTCATTTTTTATCCTGTGGATCATCGGTTGTATTTCACACTAACACATGGGGGAGGGACACAAGGAAACAAACAGTTTTTGTAAGATTCTTTAAGAGGCACAAACTTTATTGAGCCCTTAGGGCAATCCTACTTTTCATGCAGGATATACAAATTTTCCATTGCAATAAATTCAGTGGTTACACAGTAAAATGAGCCTTCCACTACTCAAAATTATGAGGTCAAAGGCTCTGATCATCTTCACAAGTTTTAGCATAGTGCCTGGCCATCCACTGCCCGGCCAGGAGCAGAATGTTGAAGTGCTATCGATGTACTGTATTTACTTATCATCCACACTCCGCTTAGATTTTACACATGCACACGACCCGCAGTGGTAATTCCAGAACTCCCCTTTCGGGGAAAAATAGGTGCAGGTTCTATGTTATACGTGTGTAAATATGGCAATCAAAACTTGGCACTATCAACATTGGTTTAGTACACTTTTCGCAAAGCTCCCGGCTAGGCTCTTAAGCAGAATATGTTGCACCACGCTCAATTTACTTACAGTCCAGCTAAAGCTTTTATCGTTATAAGACACGACATATAAGACCATACATGACGGTTCATACAGTCTAACGGCTTACACAGCTTTATAGCCATAGGAATCTGAAGTAATCAATACAAGATATGATTGTGAACCACTGTTCAAAATGCACACATAAATACTTGACAATATTGTGTGGATCATTAAGGCACAAAGTTTTGAACTCTAATCAACGCCAGTGTTTTCTTCTGAGAGACAATTCATGATAAAACAGTCACATAAATGTGCTGTTTAGCACCTTGACGAAAGAAAAGTTCATTGCATTGGCTCATATTAACAGATTCACATTGTCAATATTCACTTGCATCACTAAAACCAAATGTAACTTAAAAAATAGTTTCAAAAGCAATACAATCCAACGGAATAAAAAACAGTTCATACCATTAATTGAAATAGTTCATAAACAATATTAACTCATGATCAAAGAAAACAAGAGTTAATTAATTCATTAGCATCCTTTAACAAATTCATAAAATTGATTAAAATATGTCATGCTCAACATGAACTCATGCTCAAATAAAACATTGGCATCGGATAACACAAACCATGCACTCCATAAGCAAAATTGGATTTTTCCACAGCATGTCTTCTACATGACACAACAATTTTCTTCATCCTTGGATTTTGGGGGTCCCTTAGGCTGCTTTTGATTCTGCTGTTGTGTTTGCTGTGGTTGTTTCTGCTGTTGCTTTGCTTCCCCATCACCTTTCTGTTGCTTCTGTGGCTTTTGTTGAGGCTGCTGCTTTTCCTGTTGCTGCTGTTGCCGTGGTTGTTGCTGTTGGCCTTTCGGTCCTCGGTTGTGTTGCGGATGTGGCTGCTGTTGTCTGGGACCTGGAGCAGCCCCCACATTGCCCTGCTGTTGCTGTAGGTTCGACAGGATGGAAGAAGAGAGAGCCATTGAGGAAAGAGCCGCAGCTGTAGCCATCGTCTCAGACAAGCTTAAGCCTGGTGGAATCATTGGTCTGGCAGGGGTAGGTGCAGCCCTGGTGCGGAATTCTCGCACTTGCAAGTCAAACCCATCTTCATAACCATTGCCAAAATATTTGATGGGCTGCAAAAGACAGACATCATTCAGTCTAGGTCATCACAATAAATACACAATAATAATTGACAAGAAAGCGTACTCACTCTATCTTTAAGTGTTCGCTGAACTGATTTCTCATCTTTAAAGGTGACAAATGCCATACACTTATTTCCAACTCCATGTCGCCTCTTAACAACATCAGCAACATCCCCATAAGAGGAGAACCGGGCCTAAAATAATGGAAAAAATTAATTATTGGAATTTCATTGAGTGCCATGACTAGCCAGATTTTGTAACAGTATACCTTAAGCTGGCTCTCTTCAACCTCAACTGGAACTTGATTGACAAAGACTGTCTTGGCCGAGTCCTTATAATCATTACTCTGCGAACCTATCAAATAAAAAACAAAATTGGAGCCACATGATCAATAAGTAGGCTGCCATCATTATTATATATGTACTGTATTTAACAAAGTTGTGTATTTACCACCAGATGACGCTGCTGGAGCTTGTGCCTTAGCATCTTGCTTTCCCTCTCTCTTAGTTTGCTTTCTCTGGCGTTTAGCTTCAACTTTGGCCTCTCTCTTTTGAGTTTTATCCTCTTGCACATTTAGTGGATATCTTTGGATCTGACCTTTCTTCTGATACGCAATGGGCTGAAATACAATGCATTTACAGGCAGATCCGTTGAAACGCAATTGCACAAGCAAAATTTCGGTAAAGAACTTACAGTATTCCGCAAAATATTTTCAACAGTGGCATCATCAGGAACAAACACCAATGCACATAGCGTTTTAGGTGGTTTTGCCTTGCCTGGTGCCTGCTTTGCCTTCTGAGATTTGGCATGGTTCAGGAAACGAACATAAATGACCTTTCCAAACTTGGCAAAAATATCCTTCAAAAGAAATTTAAGATGTGAGTACAAACTGAGTGAAGAAACATGAATAAAGTTCACACATTCTCAGCAACATTACCTTTATTTCCTCTGGCCTAGCCGTTGCAGGGATTCTTCCCACAAACACCTTCTTAGCATTTTTGCAATTGTCAGGTACGGAGCTAACATCAGAAACCACGGATGACGCATCTAAAAAGAGAACACAAAGAAATCAGGATATGGAACTGGGAGAACTATGAGAGGCAGCGAGCGGTGAGGGAGTCGGCGCCACACACCCGAATCATCGTCATCGTCGTCGTCGTCGTCATCCTCGTCGTCGTCCGGGCCCTCCCCCTCCAGGACGCAGCGCTTGACGTTGGCGATGAGCGTGTTGAGGGTCGCGCGCGGGGCGGTCTTGGCCGTCCAGCTGGCCTGCTCCCCGCCGCCGCCGCCGGGCAGACCGGGAGCCGACGGGCTCCCCGCGTCCCCGGCCTCCGTGGAGGCCTCCGGGCCGGCCTCCATCTGCCGCCGCTGCTGGTTCTGCAGGATGAGGTAGACGAGGTAGACGAGGACCCGCTCCTCGGCGGGACTGTTCTCCTGCAGTGACAGGGAGGCACCCCAGGCCAGGTTCTGGTCGGGCCCGCCGTCGGCGGACGACGTCACCGTCACGGTGCACTTCTTGGCCAGCTCCAGCATGCGCTTCTGCTCCTCCAGGTCAAACAGCCGCTTGCTGTTGTCCTTGAGGAAGCGGTCCAGCGCGCGCGGGAGGTCGCCGTTGTCCTGGAAGGCCGTCAGCGGCACCTTCTCCACCAGCTGCGACGTCTGGAAAATACGCAGTCTGCGGTTAGCGACCGGGACGGAAAAAAAAAATCCGGAAAAAAGCAGAAACCTTCCCTCACCTTGTCTAGGTCCTCCTTCTGGGCCTTGAACTCGTCCAGCTCCCGGTGCACGCGCGAGGTGAGGCCACCCTTGTTGGTGATGGCCGTCTTCATGGCCTCCCAGGACTCTGACAGCTCCTTGAGCATAGCCGCCTCCCGCTTAAACTGCCGCTGGGCCTGCAGCTTGGCCTCCTTGGCGCGCTTCAGCACCACGCTGGCCTTGTCGTCCACCTCGTGCCCGAACATGAGGCACAGGTCCGTGGCATCCGCATCGCAGCCTCGGCAGAAGAACCTTTAAAAAATGTAAAATAAAATGTGAGTTTTGAAGAGCAGATGCCGGCGGTCGCGAGTGGCAGGCGCACTGGGTCCCTCCCCGTCCCGTACTACAGTACCTCTGCGACACGGCGGAGGGCGCCGCCGGCGGGGGTCCGGAGGCGGAGGCGGCGCTCTCGAGGACCGTCGAGATCTGGAAGTTCTTCAACAGGAAGAACGGCGCATCCTTGAACGGCTGGCACAGACAGAGAAACGGGTGAGGCAGAAGGCCGGGGGAGAATGATCCAGGCAGCCGGCGCAGGGCCTTCCCTTCCCTCCTGTGAGCACAGCGGCAGCAGCTCCATCAACGCGTGGTGGGCGCGCTTGGGCGCGTCGCGTCACGCAGTCCATGATCCACAGCCACAATCGCCGCTCCCGAGTTGGGCCCCTTCCTGGATTTCGGTGCGCGACTGCAGGAGGCGGAACAACGCTGCCGGTTTTAGCAACCGCTCGGCCGCGCAGCGATCACTGTACACCACGACGCCTGACCGGACAGACGCGCCCTCCCCCCCCTCCCCCCGCGTCGCGACGGGCCCCGCACACGGTGCCCCACAAACCAATCAGTCACGACACCCCGCGCCGCCATCTGCGCGGGGAATACTTTCGGGGCAGGCTGTATGCCGGTGCGGCTAGGGCTTACCTTGCGGCATTGCGGGCAGGTGCGGCCCGCGCCCCCCGCGCGCTTCACGTGCTTGTTGAGGCACGCCAGGCAGTAGGTGTGGCCGCAGTCGATCAGCTTGGGCTCCCGCTCGTGGAGGTCGAACTTCTCGAAGCACAGCTGGCAGGTGAGGAGGTCCTCCAGCTGATCCGGCACATTGGACGCCATGGCGCTCCGAGCCTGGCATGGATGGGAGAGGCAGTTGGATTCGTCAGTGGCCGGACCGGTTCACGGCAGGGCGGGGGAGGGGAGGGGGGGGGGGCAGACCGGGCCGACACCTCTTCCAGACGAGCTTATCAGATCAGCTTATCGGGCCATGAAAGATGGGCCGCCCCTCACACAACACTAAACGTCAATGAACGATTTGGTGCAAAAGTGATGACTTTGCAAGTAATAATAATAATAATTTTAAAAAACACTATGACGTTCGCCAGAGGAATGTGGTCTTCAACCTTCTCTCCGTATGGCCCGGGGAATATGCCTCTGGTAAACCCACCTCAAACCGCCCACGCCGTACGCTCGGGAATAAAAAGGTCGATGCATCGCAATGGCACGGGCCGGGGCAGAAATAGCCGCGTCCGACATGCGCGGTAAAGGGGTACCAAGGGGATACCCAGGGGATACCCAGGGGATACCCCGGGGGTTATCCAGAGGATACCCCGGGGGTTATCCAGAGGATACCCCGGGGGTTATCCAGAGGATACCCCGGGGGTTATCCAGAGAATGCCCCGGGGGTTATCCAGAGGATACCCCGGGGGTTACCCGGAGAATGCCCCGGGGGTTACCCGGAGAATGCCCCGGGGGTTACCCAGAGGATACACCTGCAGGGGAGGTGCGACACCTTCGAGCAGCTGCACGACACTCCCTGCTTCGCTTTCTAATACCTACTTGGCGAGCCCTCCTTGCAGGATCGATTTGATTCCAGCCGGCCGGCGGCCTTTAGACCGGCCCAGCGCATCCACGGTCAGACATGGCGTCGGTGCCGGGCACCGAGCCGAGACCGCCGCTCGCTTACCGTGCGTAGCCACGACATACGGCCGAGGCAGCAAGCGCAGCAATGGCGCCCCGCTTTCTCCTTCACCCGCACGGGATTTCAAGGTGGCGAAGGGCCCCGAACTGGCGAACTCACAGTTTTCACGATGTGTTGTGTGGACGCCGCCGCTGCCTTACGCCGACGAGCCGCAACCAAGGACGACCGGGGGCCTTCTGATCCGCCTGATGCTGCTGCTGTGTGTGCGTGTGCGTGCAAGTCCGTGCCCCGTGTGTGTGACGCAGCACAGCACAGGCACAGGCAGGCAGGCACAACCGTCCGATCCGACAACGTGGGAGAAGGGGGGGGGGGGGTACGGCAGTTGTCGTGTCTGTCTATAAGCAGACTGCGTATAAGCAGAACTGTGTATACCATATAACTCGTCACTTCCGGTAACACTCATGTATCCGTCTTGTATGTCTGAATAAACCGTCTACCGACATGGTTCAACCCGCTGTCTTTCATCATTCCAACAAATCCATTATCATCAAGTCCAAGTAACATCCGGAGTCAGTCTAGTCCATATACGAAGACACCACAGGCAGTGTTGTGGCATGTGGTTTCATGGTTGTGGCCACACTGATACGTGCGGTGCGGTGCTGTGGCCACACTGACGGCGCTCCGCGCTCCGCGCGAGGCTGGCGCGAGGCTACGCCGGCAGCGCCCTCTAGCCGGTGCCGAGCCGCGGCAGAGTGACGTGAGTATGAGAAATACAGCGCTAAGTTTTTCATTGTGCATATTACATACACGAGACATAAATTGCACCTTTGTGTCATAGTGTGTCTAAAGACAAATGTTTTCTGTAAGTTGCGTACTGTATCCGATAACGGTCTTCTGGAATAGCCGCCGATCTTGTGTGGAAACAGACCCTACCGTGCCGAGCCCTACCCAGTATTTCTCATACACGTCGCTCTGCCGCGGCTCGGCATCGCAGTTCAAACGTGTCTCAGCGCCAGCTCAGTGGAATGTTGGGAATGGGATAAGGAAAACGCAGTACGCCAGTATAAAAAGAAAGTAAAACTGAAATATTTGTGATGCTCACTGATTTCTTTGAACAATCTAGTCGCAGTGTTCTGGCTACGACGTGTGACGATTGGCATGCGGAAGGGAAGGACGAGTGAAAAAAGGGCAGGCTGACACAAAAATGCTTCCATTTATTGCGAATCTACGGTTGAAAATGTCCTAGAGAAAATCCAATTTTTATTTCCATATTATCCAATTTACAAATAAATGTCTATAGTTCAATGGCAGATTTTTTTATTACAAAAATGTCGAATTTTCTGACAAGCAACACAAAATGCTCTTTTCGTACAACTTTTCGTCACCAAAAATATATTCTACAAGTAAAAACCGTCATTTTCTCTTCTAAATCACATAAAATTTGTCTTCAGGAGAAACGCCCTTGGGAGTGCCGATCTTATATTCGAATTCATCGCGCCGAACAGGCTCCCGTTTCGGCCAAGATGGTCACACCCCGACTTCATCATATCACATCCGAACTCACCTCCCCCTCTCTATCTCTCTCCCTCTCGCACCCGCGCGCGGGCTATTTGCCTCCTTTTCCGCCGGAGAATACGAGGCACCACGCGAAGCGCCGCGAACAGGCCCACATTGATTCGGAATCGTAGCCTGGAAACCAAACGGTGTGCCTCTCACTTCACGCCCCCTCACCCTCCCACCCGCGCACCCCCCCCCCCCCCCCCCCCCCCCCCCACACACACACACACGTATACAGGCACCTTTTTGTTCCATCAAATTTCGCAGTACCCCCGACTCGCTAACTTTCTCAGCACTGCCAACAATATTTCCCTCCAAGCTTCCTTCCATGGCCCCCTATTCTCCTCATTTTCTCTCTGGCGGTGGCGGCGATGGACGCGCCCTCTTTTTCGTCCCGTCTATCATGGTTTTTTGGTCCGTCAAACGTACTGTTGCGCAGCGGCGGCCCAAGATCCAATAAATCCCTTATTATCGGGCCAGTTTTAATATCTGCCGTTTACAACACGGAATTTTTCTATGGCCAAGGTCATACCCCGTTCTCTCGGCAGTGCGGGACGGGCCACGCATCAGATTCAAAGGGAACGAACCCGCCCGACACACAGCCTGCTCACAATAAAAATAGTGTATATGTAGAGACAAAATAATAATAATAATAATTAAACTAATGACTAGACAGGAGACGTTCTCTCGCTCGTCTGGGCTGGCAGTCTGCCTGGTGCACAGTGTACACCGGGCTACACCTGCGTGTCCTGGAGATCGCACACCATGACGCTGACCACGGTGGGGGACATGCTCCTGGCCGCGCCCGGCGACACGGCTGTCCCGGCCGCGGCCCACGGTAAGCAGTTCATGGTGTTCATGGCCGCGCCCCGCGACACGTCGTCGCCGTCCGTCGACGGCGAGCTCGGAGCGGGGGCCTCCGCCGGCGAGTAGGGGGGCGACGGCGTGGCGTCCGAGGACTCGTCGTCCGTCTGCGGGGGCCGCGGCCGCGGCCGCCGGGGCTTCTGCACCTTGATGGCGGGCGGCGGCAGCGGCTGCAGCGGCGGCAGCCCGCTCCAGGTCATCCTCAGCGAGAACTTCCTCGCGGCGGGGCCCGAGGCCGCGGGCGGCGCGGCTGGGAGCCCGGCGGGGGTCGCGCCCAGGGCGGGCGCGGGGGCGGCCGACGGCCCCGCCGCGCCCCGCCGGTACGTCGCCATGCACCGCTCCAGCACCTGGCCGAGGCACACCACCACGTCCAGGTCCCGCTCGTTCTGCAGGTAGCGCCCCACCAGGATGGCCAGCGCCACGAAGTACAGCGCCAGCACCACCAGCACGTAGATGACGGCGTTCTGCTTGGACTCCCGGTGCATCTGCACGATCCGCTCGATCTGCGCCGGCGACAGCACCTCGGTGCGGTTCGGGTACGGCCACGGGACCCAGGGCAAGCTGGCCATGCCTGTCGACACAAGGTCACAAGGTCACAGGAGTCGAGGTCAGCGCCAACGGCCGTCCACAAGTATTCGCAGTCCAACCAGAATAAATCTGCCGGTCTGGAACTTTCTTAAAAGAAAAAAAAACAGGAATAGATGATAACACTATTTTTTTGGATCACAAGAAATTGAAGCAGCGAGCAGCGAGTCTCGGTGTGAAAACTTTTCCTCCGAGTGCACGCGGCGAAGGGCGTAAGTGAGCCGTGATCGGACTTGATAAATTATCGTTGAGATTCGCGTTGCACGGATCGACCCTCAAGGGCGGCGCGGCGGGGGCGGGGGCGTCAGCGGGGGCGTTAGGGAGGGCGACAGCGTGCCACGTCTCTGCTCTGAGATTCCAACCCCCAGCCCCACCCCAACCCCTGCGCACGTCCGCCTCTGGCAGACTCGAGAATGGGAATTAACTCCATGTTTTTTCGCTGCATATATACACGCAAGGGAGGCTCCCACCCACGCCAAACTTCCTTGTGACAAACATGAATTAGGCATTACAGCGCGTATGAAATCCGCTCCACTTTCCTCTCCGCGCGCGTTGCCGCACTCGCTCTGACCATTTTCCGAAACGATCTGATGTCAAACGGCCTGTATGCGTTGCCTCGAAACGATTCCATGTCAACCGAACTTTCCAAAAGAATTGTTTCAAAAGTTACCAAAACTTTTTTTGTGTGTGTTTTGTTCCCCGCAAAGGCCGGCGAGTTTATATAAAACGGAGTCCCACGACGGCACGGCACAGCCCTGCTGGCTCAGCCTACGTATGCGGTCGGTCGGGACTGGTCAAACTGGACACGGACCGCTGGATATTTTTTCTCCCTTCCGCGAACACACCCGGAGTGTGTAATCAGGTGCGAGTGCCGCATGTGGCGCCGCCCCCAATCGCACGTTCGGTTGTTGTCGCGCCACAGCGGACAGAAGTGCCTCGCGGATCGGGGCGTGTTGTCGTGCTGCGTTGCCGCTCACATCAGCGACGCCGCTTTACAGTCACGCGTGTAGACTGACAGCGGAAACCCTTTTCCTTTTTTTCTTCTTTTTTTTACGTATCCCTTTTTGTATCCTCATGGGAACTGGAAGCTCTTCGCCGTTCGCACGCCCCCTCCTCGCCAGCCTCCCTCAGCGCCCGGGCGAGCGCGTCCGGGAGGCCGCCGACGAGCGATCACACCCTCGAAACAAGCGACAAACGCAGAGCGCGCGCACTTCCAGCGAGTACGCTGCGCTGCTCATCGACCAAACAAAAAAAAAACTGATCCCAACGAAATCCCCTCCCCCCCCCCCCTTTTTCCTTCTGGACCCCACTTTTCCTCAATCGGCGTCCCGTTTTGTTTCCGATCATACACCCGCTGCTGCTGCGGGCGCAGGGAAGTGAGCACGCGGACAAGGAATTATCGGGGCCGTGATCGATGAGTCGTCTGCTGGAATTCGGGCGTTTCTAACGGGCCGTGACGCGGCGGGTGGCGCTGCGGCGCGGCAGCTTGCGGGCAGCGGAAGACAGATTACTGCCCGGCCGTGAAGAAGACTGTTCTGTGCCGCGCCGTCCGGGGGCGGGCGGGGGCGTCTGGGGAGCTTTGTGCTGCACACCCACTCACACACACCTACACACACCTACGTACACACACGTGGGCGGAGCTACTAGTGGTCCGAGCAGGACACCCGATCCACTACTGGAAGGCTGTGGCCGACGGTGAAAGGCAGCTCGTTACAGGGGAGGGGGGGATGAAGGAGTCCAGGACACCGATCCATGGTTGGAGGTTGGAGCTACCCCTCCGCCCACGAGATTCCTGTGTGTGTGTGTGTGTGTGTGTGTGTTGGCCTTGTTTTACCTACTTTCCCACAGGCAACACCACGCCCCGAGCAGCCCCCGCCCCCCCCCCCTCCCGCCTCCTCCGGCCGCCGCCGCCGCCGCCTCGCCCGCAGCACCCCGCGGCCACTTCCCCGCCCTCTGCTTCAAACACAGACTACGTCTTTCTCGACCCGTGGGCAGGCCGCAACAGCCCGTTGTTATGTCACGTTTTATAAGGTACGGTCACCCCATCCGCCCCCCTCCGCCTCTTGCGTCACGGTGTTCAGTGCACTGTGAAGAGTATTTCGTCACGTAGCAATTAATATAATCGTTAATGACGAATATTCAAGTGGTGGTTCACTTATGTTGTACCCTGTACACCCCTTCCTGTAGTACTTGTGTAGTACCTCGTAGTAGCACCGTAATACCACCCAGTAATACCGCAGTGAAACGAATTTTTGACCGTGTAATACCGTTGTAATACCTGTAATACTCGTGTAACCGAAACCTAACGCTGTAATACTTAGTACAGCTGTATTACCCTGTAAACTGGCTCTCCGAGTGAACCACCCCTTGCGATTATTTCGTCTACTACGATTATTGTCGTCACGACGAAATTTTCATCACGTTCTGAGCATCTTTTTCCTGAGTAAAATTGACAAAATTGATGGATGAAATTTTCTCTAATTTTCTCTCATTATTTTTTTATTTTCTTGGCAGTGTGCCTATGCCCGCGTGACTGCTTGGCCCGCACCGCGCCGCTGGACGAGACGTGCTACAAATCGAACTGCCTCCGGCAGCCGCGGCGCTTGCTGCATACGGGCCTGTTATGTGGTAGTTTGATGACGAACGGCGGCCGCCTGTGTGCTCCTCCCCTCCCCCCGTCTCTCTCACTTACTCCCCCCTCCCTCTCTGTCACACACACACACACACACACTACGTGCACAGCAGGTACAGCCTTCAAGTAAATGGAAAGACTACTCCCCGTACGCCGATCGGGTTCGGAAGCACGCGAATATCATTGGCGTTCCTCGGTCGCGAAACGTGAACCGAAAGCACCACCTTATTCGCGTCATAAATCCGGGGCTTATCTGGTTGACCTTGAGGGGCCCTGTGGGGCCCTGAGGGCCGGTCCTCGGCTGCCGAATCCCGTACGGCAGTGAACCCCTCCTCCCCCCCCCCCTCCGCTCTCGGACAAACCAATTTCCCAAGGTGATTCTGCCTCTCTCGCACTCACAGTGAGCAGGGGGGGGGGGGGGGGACATTTCTGCGGCCGTGAGGGGAAGGGGTGGCAGTGCTTGGCGCTGTTGGGACGGGCGGCGCCGCCGCCAGCCCGGCTGATTCCGAACACTATGCGCTGTCACTGTCGCATACGAGGGGTGCCCCGCAAGAGAGCGAGAGAGAGAGAGAGAGAGAGAGAGAGAGAGAGAGAGAGAGAGGCCCGAGCGGGACGCGGACACTTCCCGGGGAACATTGTATCTAACACATCCGGCGGCACGGCAGCGCGATCCCGTCAGGGTAATTGTATTCAGAAAAGCCTGCCACCCGCAGCTGTCGCTCACGGAGAAAAAAAATTCCAGGTTTTAAGTTTTACTTGGTTGCACTAAGCCGAGTAAAAAACCGGAGTAAAAAAACAGAAAAAAAACGTACGCAAAAAAAAACTACCTCGGTCTAGGCCTAAACTTAACTCAAAAATCAGTTGCAACTATAACAGTTTTTCACCGCGCTGCCTTGCGCCGCTGCCGCTGGCGCAGGCGGACAGGAAACGGGTGAAGTAAAACTGTGCAGAGTCTGGCTTCCCTCCCTAATTATCTGGGGGGAGAGAGAGAGAGAGAGAGAGAGAGAGAGAGAGAGAGAGAGCACTGGGACACCCTCCGGACCCCCGCGGACACCCTGCACACACACGCACACACGCACACACAGACCACGGACCCCCCACGGACCCCTCCGCGTACACCACGCGCGGTGCCCCACCGTCCCCAGAGTGGCCACCTTCGGCCCACACGTACGCGGGGGCTTCCGCGTGGAGCCGCCGCGGAATTGAGAGGAGAGAGAGAGAGAGAGACGGAGATAGAGACAAATGGACGGCGCCAACGCAGTCTCTGTTTTTTTTTCATTTGAGCTCGCGAGTCGCATTTACCTTCCCTTACATGTTCCCCCGGCACACAAACCGAGGGAGAGAGAGAGAGAGAGAGAGAGAGAGAGAGAGAGAGAGAGCGCGAGGGGGGGGGGATGAATGGCGAGTGACATTGTGAATAATTGATTCCACCCCGGCGCATGCGTGGCTGTGGGAGTGGGACAGGAGCGGCGCGAATGACATCAAGTCGGTAATCACCGTTTCCGGGCATTGGCGCACTCGGCGCGCTCCCATTAGTAAGAATGGAGAGGGTCAGAATGGGAAGACGGATAAAATGAGACGGGGAGAGAGAGAGAGAGAGAGAGAGAGAGGAGAGAGAGAGAGAGAGAGAGAGAGAGAGAGAGAGAGAGAGAGAGAGAGAGAGAGAGAGACAACGCGGACAAAGAGAGGAGCCAGAAATAGACAGCAAGGGATTGGAGAGGATTGGACGGGGGAGAAAAGGAATTGAGAAGGACCGGCTGCTGATACTGTCATGGAGGGGAAAAAAGGGAGCATCGGCAGAGCATCCCGCCCTGTTCTCTATCTTCCTTTTGCGTTGCGGGATTTTTCCCGTGTTGCGTGAGTGGGTACAGCGCCGCCATTGCGCGCCATCCAACGACGCCAGTGCTCGCTCCGCCTCTCTCCATCTTCGACTCCTCTCTCTAACTCTCTCTCTCTCTCTCTCTCTCTCTCTCTCTCTCTCCCTCTCTCTTATTCACCCCCGCCGCCGCCCCCTCTCGCCCCTGGAATTTCTTTGATCTTGCCTCCGGGCCTAGTGCGGAAGTCGCTTCTGCTTGCCCCTCTCCCCCCCGGCCCGCCCGCGCCGCCTCTGCCCGCCGCCGCTGCCCGCCGCCGTCGTCGCTGGCCATCGATTTCGAAATCGCTGCCGCTAAGCTCGGAGGCATACGGCCGCCTGCGCAGCGGCAGCGGCGGTAGCAGCAGCAGCGGCAGCTGCGGCAGCTAGCAGCTCCAGACGCGTCCTTGGGGGAGCGGAGCTGAGCTGAGCGGGGCGGGACCCATCCGCCGTCAAACATACCAGCCCTTTCTCATTCAGAATAATGTGCTGGGGGCTGCGGGGGCCCACGTGATACGGTGCGCTGTCTTATGGTGCCCCCCCGTCACACAGACACACACACAGGCACACACACGCGCACGGGATGGGGTATCAGAGGCCTATATGTGCGGGTACACACACACCACCTGGGGTCACTGACCTGACCGCAGCCCCGGACCCGCGGGCCTGTTGGACCGGGCCAGAGGGGTTGGCAGAGGGTTCAAGGCGGGGGCTCGCGCGGGATCCGTCTGGCCGGGCTCCATCAGGACAATACTCGCCTCGGGGACAGGATGGGCCGTATCCCGTGCAAAGTCAGGGGCGGAGAGAGAGAGAGAGAGAGAGAGAGAGAGAGAGAGAGAGAGGTGGGGTGCTTGTGAGAGGGAGAGGGGGGAGTGTGTGTGTGTTTTTGTGTGTGTGAGAGAGAGAGAGAGAGAGAGAGAGAGAGAGAGTACGCCCTTCGGAGGAGGGAAGGGATCAAGGAGCAGGAGCGCGGCGAGGTGACCTTTGGCTAGCTCCTCCGCCCCACTCCGCCCCGTGCCCTTGTGAGACGCTAGAGTGCGTGCGAAGGATGCTGCCAGCGACAACGGCCCCACAAGAGGAATCATAATAATCAGAGTGATAACACTATGAACGCCGCACCAGGGGTTCCCGCCTCGTTGTCGTCTGTTTTAGAGGCGTCCTTGAAGGGACAGCAGGCAACACAGCTAATTTACCTTCCTGTCGTAACTTAACAGGCAATTAGTACCATCGCATTTAATGAATTGTTTTTTAGCCCGTCCCGACACGTTTCGGTAGAAACGGACAGGAGCCGGGCTTATAGTCTCATGCCGATTGTTTGTTCGTTCGTTCGGGCGGACGTGTGTACGCTGACTTATCGTTCAAGGATGATAGACTTCTTTTATGACGTAGATAAACGTACGGTGGCAACAATTTTCAAATTTTGTCGCGTTTCTGTTTTATGAGAATTGTTAGATATGTTAGGTTAGGGTTGGTCGCTGCATGTGGTGCGCCTGCAAGGCGCACTCCGGCGCGAGTCGGGACGGGCTGTGGTTAGCGATTTTTTATCGTTTTTCTGATGAGAGACTTTTATATTTTGTTGCAGTTTTGTGTGTGTATGTGTGTGTGAGAAGAGAAGAAGGCGGGGAAGAATAGTTTGTCACTCAGCCTGCTGAGACATATAATTGAATCTCACGACCCACTTGCCCCCTTTCTGTACGGAGAATGGATTGGTGGGGGACATCTCAGTGTTGCCGTGCGTGTCGCCGCCGTGGTGGGCGTCCTTTGAGCAGGCCATGCTTCGTCCTTCTACCCCTCTGTATCTCTCTCTCATACCCAGCCACACCCCTCTCCCTCTCCCCCCTCTCCCTCCCCCCCTCTCTCTCTCTCTCTCTCTCTCTCTCTCTCTCTCTCTCTCTCTTCTCTCCCTCCCTCTGTCTGCCTCTCCTCCCTCTGCCTCTCTCCCTCTCCCGCCGTGGGCGTGAATAAACGATGTCACAGCAGGAAGGACAGGGCATGAATGAGAAGGCTCCGCCTCGCCCTTGGAGCACGGCTCCCCCTCCGGCCTCCCGCCGGCCCCCCTCTTCCACACATCCGCAAGGCTAAGGGCGTCCCGCCAGCGAACATGAAAGTTAAAGTTTGCGACGTGCGCTGCGAAGACGAATTTGCTCTAATTTTCCACTCTCTCTCTCTCCCTCTCTTGTCGCTCGTCGGTGCCGGTATAGTGTCAGCTCTTTTGCTGCTGCTGGATATGATGGCAGGCCGAGTGGAAAATAGGCAGAGCTACTCGGGGCTCGTTCAGCTCTGACTGCCACCTGCCGCGGGGCGCTCTCCCCAACTCTCCCTCTCCCTCCCTCCCTCTCTCTCTCTCCCTCTATTTCTCTATCTCTCCTCTCTCTCCCCTTCTCTCTTTCTCTCTCATCCCTTCATCCCGCGCCAAGCGCAGCCGCAGAGCGCCTGCCGAGTCCAGGGTAGGCAGTCCCGCAGCGCGCGGGTGTCGCGCGGGTCGGCCTACCCTGGACTTCACGGGCGGCGCCCCGCTGCGCTGCGGCTCCGGACGAACGTCTCACTCGTCTCACTCCCACTCCATTCGACTCGCACCGCTCCATCTCGCTCTAAATCTGACGCTGAAATAATGTCGAAGAGCTTCGAACGGGTCCAGGGACAGGGGTCCGCCCCCCCCCCTCCCCCTCAGCAGCAGGTTCGGGTCTTCCTAGTAAGTAACATTTTCGATGTCGAAGAAAAATAAAACGAACTTGTAGGGCAGGGAAACTGTCAATACAAAAACAACAAAAATAGTCGCTGGACATTTCGGCTGCAGTGAATCTGTGTTCTCTGCGCCGTTCTCTTCTTCTTCTTCTTCTTCTTCTTCTTCTTCTTCTTCTTCTTCTTCTTCTTCTTCTTCTTCTTCTTCTTCTTCTTCTTCTTCTTCTTCTTCTTCTTCTTCTTCTTCTTCTTGGCGTACTGCAGTTTATCAGGACTCCAGTGGACAGTGGATTACGGGCGTCGTGCTCGCGGCAGCTCAGGGCGCACCGGCACCTGTTGCTGCACGCCGCCGCCGAGCCTTGTGATATCCGCTTACGGGGTCCTGAAGGGGGGGAGAGAGAGAGAGAGAGAGAGAGAGGGAGAGAGGGGGGGGGGGGATGCGCGCAGAGAAAGGGAGCCACACGAAAGGCGACGCGACACACGGGCTTTGAGGTCGGGCAGGGCTGGCCGTGTGTGTGCATGTGTGTGTGTGTGTGCATGTGTGTGTGTGCGGCATAGCGGCGTAGCGCAGCACAGCCATCTCCGTCTCCTCTGAGATCAAAGACGCGTGGGAAACCACACGGGAACTGGACGCTCACTAACGGCGTCGCTCCTTAAAGCTCCAACCCAAAGTCTGTGTGTGTGTGTGCGTGTGTGTGTCTGTGTGTGTGTCGGTGTGTGCGTGCGTGTTTGCTATACGCACAGGCAGGGTAGTGGAAATGTACTATACACACGTCCACGCGTTAAATGAAGGGTAATACATCATCACTCCATCTCCCGCGGGGAAAAAAATAAAAAATATTACTTTATTTTTATGTCGATAGAAGAAGAATGCTGTACTGCCTTATTTTTCAGGACGATTGTCTGTAGTGTCTCTGATATGATTGTGGTTGACAATGTAAAAATGACGAAGAGAGAGGGAGAGATGGAAGAAACGTGTGTTTTCGTTGCCAGAATCCACAAATTAAAGAAAAAGGAACACAGGAGAAACATGACAGTACGCCATTAAAACGGGCGCTGCTGGTCACGGTTTCATATCCGCTCTCTCTCTCTCTCTCTCTCTCTCTCTCTCTCTCGCTCGCTCTCTCTCTCTCACACACACACACTCTGAGCGACGCAGGGCGACAGGGATGCGAGTGCTGGAGTCGTTCGTTAGTTAACCGCTAATTAGCTAAGCTAATAATACGACCTAGTCACTCTTCCGCCTATTTTTTTTTTTTGTTTTTATTGTCTGAATCTAAAATATTCGACCGCAGCCCCGCGTCGCGTTCGGAATACAGCGAGGCGCACGTGCGTTGCTGCCAGTTGCTGCGGATACGGGCCGGGAGGCACTATTCGGAGGCAGCCAAGAGACTGCGAGGAACAGCAAACACGTCTGTATCCGGCCTCGGTGTACTTCTGCGCTGCAGCGGGGAGAGAGCAACTGGCGGCAAAAATACAAATAGTGGGGAGAAGGGTGTATACATTTCCGCGAAATGGTGTCTGCCTGTCTGGTAAATAATTGAGTGGAAGGAACTCGTGGCCCAGTTCCTGATACCAGCCGCTAACATACCGCGCGCATAGATGCGGAGAAAGAAAACCCTCCGACTCGGACAAGGAGCGTTCAACGTGTGGATATATAGACACGTATAAAAGTGATTGTTTCTGTTGGACCCTTCCATCTCTGCCCGGTGCTGCTGCCGCTGCTGCTGCCGATCTTCCCCCCCCCCCCCAGAGGACGCCGATAATTAGTTTTCTTTCGTGGCCTCGGCACAAAAAAGAAAAAACCCGAGGCAATTTATTTCTACGAACTCTTCCCTTGGGAACGTAAGAAGACGGCTTCGGTTCATATCCTAAGACTTTTCTGGTATTTTTCCCCAAAAAACAAAAACAAGCTCTTTCCTCCCTGGGCTATTTCGACATTTCAAAAAAAAAATGAAATACGTGTTCAAGTATTCGAAAAGTTCCCGAAAAAAATATCAAAAGAGTTAAAACGAAGGATTAAATGAGAGCATCTAAATTGAAATAAAATGAATTTAGTATGAAACAAATGCATATGAATGACCGGATGAATGTGCACAATGAATGAATGGCTAAATGAATAGAAAATGACTGAAAACCGTGAAACAAATGCGAACGGAAAAAAAAACGAACAGATGAAGGAGCGAGGTGTTTCGACGCAGGCAGCCGTGTCGGGAAGCCCCTCGGCGGGCCGGGCGTGAGCCCCCCCCCCCCCCCCCTCCTTGCTGGCGTAGAAATGGAATATCTTCTCCGCAGAATAATGGAGAACGGAACCAGAACGCATCGGGCACTGTCAGAGGCCGCATTACCCGGCCAGCAAGGACTTTTTTTTTCAGTTGAAATGGGCAAAGTCAATTTTTTTTTCTCTCCGGTTTGCCTTAACTTCCCATCACACGCTCTGTTTGCTCAAGCCCTTCTCGCCGTCGACAGAAAGTGCAGTGGAAAGTGCAGCTCTCGGTAAGCCGCCGCGGCGCGGCCTGAACACTCTGCCGCCCCTCATCAGAGAACGGTGCGCGGCTGGAGCCCGCTGGAGCCCGCTGGAGCCCGCTGGAGCCCGCTGGAGTCGACTGGAGCGGGCGGAGCCATCAGCGCCGGCATTCCAGGCCTGGAGGCCGGGTGCGCGGAGCGCAGCTTTGCGGGGGAATGGTGCAGCGGTCTGCGAGCCCGCTGGGGCCCGGGGGCGCAGCAGCAGGTCCTGGGGTCAGCGTTGGTGGGAGTGAGACAGAAGCCTACCTAGCCGCGGCTGAATTATACTCGACGGGAATCTACTCGCGTCGCGTGTTTTTCGAGGTGGGATGATAGGCTCCCACACCGGGGCGCCGCGGCGCCTCTGAGCTGGCGCCTGGCGCCTCTGGGCTGGCGCCCCGGCCTGAAGAGGGGGTCCCGTTGTTTGGCCGTAACCGGGGTGGAGTTTGCGGTAGGAGAGGGTGAGGCCTGGGCCGGGCGGGCCCCGGGGCCACGCTAGGACTCGGCCCCGTGCTGACTGAGTCAGGGCTAATTGCAGTGGCCGCGGGGGCTTCGGGGGCGGCGGGGGCCCTACAGGAGGGCGGGGGCGGCCTTCGCCGTGCTCGGCTAGCTATCTGTTGATTCGGCGTGGCCGCACGCGCTCCGCTGAACCGAGTTGGGAGTCTGTGCCGGAATCCTTCCCTGAGAGCCCTCCCCCCTCCCCCCGCCCCCGCCGCTTCCGCAAACCTTCTCCAGGTACGTGACTCTGAGACGTGGCCCTGTCTCAGCTGCGCTGGCCGGCGCTGGCTGCGGCTGGCTGCCCGGTCAGTCCGAGCCGGCCGAGACAGCCGAGGACGGACAACTAACTGAGCCAACCCCGCCAACCCCGAAGCCGAGTTGCTGTCCACCGCGGTCTCCGCGCCGGTCGCGAGTAATTGCTCTCTTGGAAATGATTTTCCAGTAATTACCAACAAGTTTATCCTCTGCTCAAAGAGCGACAACAAACTACTCATCGCACAGGCGGAGGCCTCACAAACTCCACGGCGTCACTTTAATAAGGAAATTAATTTTCATCGCGGCGGTGCGGGCCGAGTCCGTGGTGTAACGGGACGGGCATATATAATAATATCGCTCAGCGGTTTTGTTTTTGTTTCCCTTTTCACTTCGCCGCATCTCATTTGGCAGCGCTCACTCACAGTGCAGCAGCAGCAACAACAACAACTAGGACAAACAGCAAGAACAAAAACCACGCACGCGGACAGTTGAAATTGCATCCGCAGCCTGTCTGTCTAGCATGTTTGCGGCGGCGGAACGGGAGCGAACGGAGAATTTTTGTTTTCAGTATTGCAGCGCCGCGCACTCGACGCTACCAACTCTAGCAGACGACGTGGTGCAGACGACGCCGGACGACATGTAGTGCCCGCGCGCGTTAAGCGCACACTGTAATAAAAAGCAAGCGCACTCGCTGGATGGTTGTTGAGAGGCGGCGGCGGGTTCGCCGGCGGCGTTCGGTGGAAAGCAGGAGGGAAGGAGGAGGGGAGGAGACTTTTCGCCGAAAAGGCTCCGGACCGTACGTTTTTACGGCGTTCTCTAATGACCGCTTTCGGCCGCTTTTCATCCTCCCCTCTCGGCCGCGTGTGGCTAAGGGGATTGTGTGCGTGTGTCTGTGTGCTTGCGTGTATGTGTGTGTGTGTGTGTGTGTGTCGGTGTCGGTACGCCCAGCTTGATCCATCTTACCCCGCTAGGGAAAAAAATAAACACGTATGTTTATTTGGGCAATCAGAGAAAACTGCGTGCCAAAAACAGAAAATATCGGGGGTCAATAAAAAAAATAGATTCGCCTCGAACTTTTTTTTTCTTTATGGTACCCGGTTGTTGTGATTGGCCGTACACGCGCGCCCCGGTCCGGGTTACTGTGCTGACGCAGCAGGACGCAGCAGACGCCTCTGTGTGTCAATGTTATTTGGCGCGATTCTACCTGGTGATGGCCAGGCTGCTGTTTGCGGGGCTCGATTCCGCATGATTCTGGGTCAACAAGCGGGTGGGAGGCGGACTGCGAGCTCTTGCTCGCGAGGGCCGTGCATTATGTCCGGCGTGTGTACGG
Organism: Megalurothrips usitatus; assembly: GCA_026979955.1. Classification (NCBI taxonomy): domain Eukaryota; kingdom Metazoa; phylum Arthropoda; class Insecta; order Thysanoptera; family Thripidae; genus Megalurothrips; species Megalurothrips usitatus. Next base: position 8,313,532 of record CM049606.1, read on the forward strand.
AACGCGGTGTACGGAACACACCGTACCCCTCTTCAAACGCAAGCCCCCCCGCAAGCGCGGGGGAAGCGGGAAAAACGACACACAAGGCGTGCAGCGCGCGCGAGAACACTCGGAAAAGGGGTTAGGAGCGGGGTTTTGTACGGGAAATGAAAATGGAAGCAATTATTCCGACATGGGGGAGGGAGAAGGAGGCACAGAGAAACGGGGAGGGGTAGCGGCGGCGGGTCAGCGTACCCCGCGCGGGTACCGGAAATACGACATGACCGGTGGGGTATACACCTCAACACGCTTTACTGAGACTCACACATTAAATTTTCTCTCTCTGTCTCTCTATGTAAACCCCTAAAACAAACAATAAAATCAAAATCTCTCTGTCTGTCCGTCTGCCTGCCTTTCTCTCTCTTGATCGGGTCCTTGTAATTTGGGACTTTTTAGCCCTTGTCCAAAGTCCGTAATAAACTCAATTTCAATCTCCCCCCCCCCTCTCTCTCTCTCTCTCTCCCTCTCTACCTCTATCCCGCCCCCTCTCTCTCTCTCTCTCTCTCTCTCTCTCTCTCTCTCTCTCTCTCTCTCTCTCTCTCTCTGTAGGGTAGTACGTCCCTGCGGCGGCAGCGGCCCGTTGCGGCGCACAGGGTATCGAAGCCTCTACGCTGCCCGCGGGGACGCCGCTGTCACGGTGCCGGCGGCGTCCAGACGACGATGGCCCCAACTACGGTCGGACGCGGAGCGCCGCTGCTGCTGCTGGGATGGAAAAAGGTCGACGCCCCGGGAGATGGTATCGCATCGCACGCCGTTGCCTTGTATGGCCCTCGGGCGAGATGAGGGAGGACTTGGCTCGGACACGGAGCCGGCGGCACGGCGGGGAGGGTCAGCGGCGGCGGCAGCGGTGGCGGCGGCGGCGGCGGCGGCGGCGGCGGCGGCGGCGGCGGCAGCGGCGGCAGCGTCGGTGTCGAGCGCCACAGCCGTAAATATCTTCCGAAACATCGGCTTGCACTAACTGCTGGCTACAAAGGCCCGCAGACGAGAATTGCTACTTTGGTTAGACTGGCGGCGGTCCGCGTGCGGTACTCGGATGCCGCGGAGACGGCAACATCGGCCGCCGGGGTCCGCCGGGGTCCGCCGGGGTCCGCCGGGGTCCGCCGGGGTCCGCCAGGGTCCGCCAGGGTCCGCCAGGGTCGTGTATATTTCACGGACAATTTAATCACGGTCCGAGAGCCTGCGCTTCGTCCGGTCCTCGCGACTCCGGCGGTCCCTCCCCCGCCTCGCGGGGGACGGCGGCCGGGGGACGCGCGGGTGTGGCTGTGCGGCTGCGGACGGACCCCCCGCAGGGCCCCCCGCGGGGCACCGGACGGACCCCCCGCAGAGCCAATCGAGTTTCGTTACAGTGCGCCCCGGCCCCGCGCGCTGCCTGCGCTGCCGCTGCTCCTCCGGCTTTTGTTTTTTTTGTCGTTACGTCAGTTCGAGGAGCAATAGAGGGAAAGGCCTGGGATTGCTGTACGCCACGGACTGAGGGAGGGTTGCGCAGGCCGGCGGGGCCCGCGGCGCTGGAATGCCGCTCAGACGTCTCGGGAGAGGGACACTTGCTGGAGTCACTGTGACGGAGTTAACGGAGAAAAACCGCCCACACAATTGACTCTACTGTATTTTTTAAAAAAAAATTAGATTTGTGGAAGCGGAGTTTATTTTTTGTCTCTAAAAAGGGAAAGTGTAACACATTTAACAGCATTTTACGACATGCGCCGGGCCGAAACCTGGATACGGTCGTGCACAAACTGCATGAAACGGACGAGAAGTCCTTCTTGACTCATGCGAGCGAGCACGCCTCTGCCCCGGTACCGAATAATTAACATTTCCCTCTCTTTTGACGCTCCGGGGGGGGGGGGGGAGCGAATGCGGATGTGAGTTTGGGGCAGTGTCGTTGAAAGTGACACGAGGACGTCAAGCGCCGCCATGCATACTCAGCACACGCGATGATTGTCTGTCAAGTGCCCCCCGTATCGTTGGCTTGCAAAATAGCTTTCAGCTTCATGGACCGGAGGGTCGTGCATAGGGAGAGGAGCAGGATTTCGGCACGAGCCCGTCCGGCCTCTTTTATTCACGATCTCTCTCTCTCTCTCTCTCTCTCTCTCTCTCTCTCTCTCTCTCTCTCTCCCTCATTCTCGCTACCCGTGTCTTCTCCCACGTCCACTACCTTTCAAGCCCGATCAGATGAGAATTCCCCACGTCACGACGCAACAAAAAAAAATGAAAAAGAGATGAAGAAAGAAAGGGTCAAGGCGGCATAACGGAATGCCTTTCACCGGGGGAGGGGAAGGGGGATAGGGGTGACGAGGTCACCATAAATTTGTCACCGACCGTCGAGGGGACAGATTTGGTCCGGCCGGCCTGGCAGAGGGTGCCGGCGTCCCCCGCACCGCCCCCGCACCGCCCCCGCACCGCCCCCCGCACCCCATATCGCCGCCATCGTCCACGTCGTTAACCTCCGGGGCGGGGGGTAACGGTAACGGGTAACGCCCCCCGCCGCTGTCCGGCGGCCGCATTGTGTCGTTATCAGGGGGACGCTCGGACAAGGTCGTCGTCGTCGTGGAGGTGGTGCTCAGGTCGACGGCGACGTGCGGCAGCGGCAGGAGGCGCGGCAGCGGCGTTGTGGTCGACGGGTATACCGGGGGTCGTACGTGCTGTTCCGGTCTCTACCCCGTCTCTCTCTCTCTTTCTCTCCCCCTCTCTCCGTCTCTCTCTCTCTCTCTCCCCCCCCCCCCCCGCTCTCTACCCCCCCCCCCCCCCCCGCCCCCCCCCCTTCCTCCTCCTCTCTCTTTCTCTCTCTCTCTCTCTCTCTCTCTCTCTCTCTCTCTCTCTCCAACTCCCCGCTCCGGCACCGTGGTGTCTCGGCAGCCGTCCAGCGGATAGACATCAGACCGCTGCCCGGCAGAGATGAGATTTCCGAGTGCTGCCAAAACGGTGCTGCGGCGGCTGCGGCGGCTGCGGCGGCTGCGGCTGGCGGGCCGGCGGCGGGGCGGACGGCTCATGACGGAGAGCCCGCAGCCCATGACGCCGCGCCGCCCCGCGCTGCGCTGATGCCGTCCGGGGGTTCGATTCCCTGTCGGAGCGCGGCTGCCGCCGGCAACGCCAGCCCAACCCGTCAGCCGGTGGAGTGCCCTTACTCTGAAAAACTACTTATTCTACCGAGTTGTCTCAGCTAAAAATTCTGTCGTCTTTTCCCCCACTATTTTTCAGCGAAAACATTTATCACAGTTGATTTTTCCTCCGAAAATTTGTGAGGAATCCGAAATATATTTTCCATTGGAAAGTTTCTTTCGGACATCTGGCTTAATTTTTTTTGTTATTTAGTAGGCCGGTAGAAACAACACAGGCTGTCCACCTACATATCGAGCACCAGGCTGCTCAATCTCGCGGGCCGTTACAGCGGCCACACACCGACCCAACAACAACAACGTGACCTTGGCCTGGAACGCGTCGCAACAGTAACGACTAACATCAGGGCGGGTTTTAATAATGGGAGTGAAGAGAGAGAGGGAGAGGGAGTCCCCACTGGGAGAGAGAGATTTAAAGAAATGCGAGAGAAAATGAAATGCCGCTGAGAGCGTTGGGAGCAGGAAAGGAAGGAGAGGGGGGGGGGGGGGTAGGCTGGGAGAGAGGGCCGGAAGGATGGAGACCGTATTACAGGGCGAGGTACATGGCGTAAGCTTATGAGCTCTCTCGTACACATAACCGAACACACATCCGTAAGTTCAAGAGAGAGACAGAGAGAGAAGCGAAGCTGGTCTCGTGTCTCAGTTCCGCTATTTTCACATCGATGGCCACCATGGGTTCCGCAGACTGTTTCGACAAGTTTTCTCATGGTCGAATTTTCCGATTTCCCCTCCCCGTGCCGAGTAGCGAGCGATGCGCGCGCGCGGGGTGGCAGGCGTGGCGGGCGGAACCTTCGCAAGGAAATGAAAGCTGAAAGCGCTCTTACGACCGTCTATTTCGAGGCACCAGACCACACCAGCGGCGGCGGCAGCAGCAGCAGCGGCACCAGGCGGCGCATCATCTCTCTGCTGGGGGCCGCAGCGGGGCGCCGCGGGGGGTCCGGGAAACGCGCGGGTATCGCCTGCGAGGACAAGACGTCCGACTGAGAAGAGAACAAAGCAAGAGAGAGAGAGAGAGAGAGAGAGAGAGAGAGAGAGAAGACGCAAAGTCTAGGCGAACACCAACCAAACCGGGCTGGTCGCGCAAGCCACTGCAAACTTAGTGCTGTATAGTCCACTATCCCCGGGTGCCCCCCCTCCCCTCCCCCCCCCCCCCCCCCCCCCCCGGCGAGGGGAGAGCCGTCGACGATCCGTGAGAGTGCGCCGTGCGGTAGTGGGGGGGGGGGGGTTGTCATCGGTGCTCGCACATGATGAACCCGATGGAGTCCCTGATTCATATATAGGAGTTCAAATGTACACAAAAACACGAGTGGGGGCGGTACGGAGATAAAAGTTGGGGAGGGCGACTTTAAAGGGCTGAAAACAGATGACCGACTCTCTCTCTCTCTCTCCCTCTGTCTCTCGCTCGCTTTCTCCATCGTGAGGCGTCGCATATGATCTCACAACGTGCGTAAGCCGGATCTCTTGATGGCCTCCGGCTGCCGTTGGCGCCGCCGGCACCGCTACCCAAACACACCCGGCCGGGCTTGGAACACACGTCCCCACGTGTCGAGGCACAGTGCAGTAACGTAGCCGCTCCGTAGCCGCGTGCTTGGGGGGGGGGGGGGGGGGGGGGGCGGTCCGCGATCGACTGGTCGTGGGTTCAACTCTCTTGCCGATCTGTCAATTTTTTCTGTCGGCTCAGCCAGGAGGACAGTAGCTAACGAGAGCTAAAGTATAAGAGACGCCCCGAAGCCGCCACCGTACCTTCGTAGTCGGATGGTTAAGAAGGTAGGCCGGAGGCCGGCCCCGAAACGTCGTACGTTCGACTCTTGCCCGTCCACGTTCGGGGAGGGTGCGTTCGGTGACAGTTCAGAGCACAAACCGTAAGTTATCGCGGAATTTCCGGAACATTTTTACAATAACTAAATAAGTCACTATTTATGCGGTTTTTTTTTTTTGAAAATCCAAAATACGTCATTTTCCCCCGCGTTCTTGACGTTGTCCCGCCTTGTTGGCGGGCCTGACGGGGGGGAGCGGGGCGGTCGGCCTGCCCTGGCCTGCCCACACAGCGGCCGGACACAAGGGAGTTTCGCGCGGCTTTCAAATTTAAACCCAATCCGGCCGCCGGCCTGAGCAAATATCCACGGACAGTTAGGAGTTTGGAAGTCCTGCGCCTGATGGCCCCGGACCGTCCCCGTGCGGAGGGGGGACAGCGCCCGGGGCAGCACGCGGCCTCTCGCTCACTCCCCCTGCTCCTGTCATCTTCTCGCCTTCTCTCTCAGTCGCTCGCCTGCGAGGGCCGCCTGTGAGCGGAGGCACTGTTTTGATGCCCGTGAGGACCGCCCTGCTTCCAATATGCTGAGAGTAATACCGCCCGCCCGCCCTCTCCCATTTTCCTGTCAGGGCCCGTGCACAAATGACGTTATCACCATTTTTGTGACCCCCCCCCCCCTATACCCCCCGCCCCGGCCTTGATGTCATGTGTACGGCCACCCCCGTCACCCTATCCTGGCTGCCCCTGGCTGCTCCGGGCTGCTCATGTGGCACGGCTCCCGTGTGTCGGCGGACCCCGCAACCTTTCGGTAAACAACCTCGGGCTCCCACCTCACCCTCCTGGCCTCCTCCTCATGGCCGCCGTCTGGCTCGAGTGCGAAAGTGACGACCGACGCCCCATTTGACTACGGCGGTAGAGAGAGAGAGAGAGAGAGAGAGAGAGAGAGAGAGAGATCCCCGCGCGGTCGGGCATCTCTCTTACACCGCTGCAGTCAAATGGAGCGTCGCACGTCTCTTTCGCACTCAGCCAGCCCCCCCCCCCCCCCCCCCCCCCCCCCCGCCCACTTCCAACAAACTGCTAAATGGCGAAAAACAAACATCCCCAAAGGAGGCTTAATTCCTGCACCATGAGCGTGGACATACGAAATTGTGTTGTAATTTTTGGAGTGCAGTGGCCGTAAAATAATGAGAGAGAGGGGCAGCATATCTCACTCTCTGTCGCTCTGCCTCTATATCCCTCTCTCTCCCCCCCTCTCTCTCTCTCTCTCTCTCTCTCTCTCTCTCTGCAGGAGACTGGGAAAACGCGATTGAGCGGACGTTGGCATGTGGCGCCTGGCGGCCTGGTGGCGCCTGTCCCGCCACGCCCCGCCACGCCCCGCCACGCCCCGCCCTGCGCTTCGGTCTGCTCTCATTACACTGTCGGGCGGTACGGCGGCGCCCCGTGCCGCAGCAGCAGCAGCAGCAGCAGCAGAGGAGGGTTCATCGGCCACCCCCCGCCGCCGCCGCCGCCGTCCGAGCCCTCCGTGCGCTATCGTCCTCTTTGTCTGCCGCACTAATGGGGCGCTTCGTAGGACGAGAGTGAGTGAGAGAGGGAGTGAGTGTGTGTGTGTGTGTGTGTGTTTTGGGTCCGCATGGTTGCCGGTAGCGTGTCCCGCTGCAGCCTGCGGACCCCCCCGGCTCCCAGCCACGACCGGGAGGCCGACAGCGACAAGGCGGCGCTGAGACGGGTAGACGAGGAGAAGGCAGAGCCGGGGGCGGGCGGCAGGCAGGCGGGGCGAGCGCAGAGTATGCAGGCAGAATGAGGCGCCGCCTGAACGTGCCGGGGCTCACTCGTGCGTGAACTAGTGCCCCTCCCCTCCTCCCCTCCTCCCCTCCTCCCCTCCTCCCCTCCTCCCCTCCTCCCCACTGTCCTTTCTCGCCTTGCTGCCGAGCGGCCCGCGTCCTTGCCAACAGTACTCCGGGAGGACAGAAGCCGGAGCAGACGTAATGACACGGGCCCGTGCTGCTGGGCCCCCGCTGCCCCGCAGCCAGCCCTGCGAGGTCCGGGGAGCTGCGTAATGAAAATAAAAAAAACAACCAAACAATCGGTGATTCCCGCAGAGGAGATCGCAGGAAACATTTTCGAATCGCATTCGAATCACGAAACGTGCTCGGGGTCCTTGGGTGCCGTGGGCGCTTGCGCTGCCCGGCGGGGCGGGAGGGAGAGTAGCGAGGGATTGAACTCTTTAACGGACTCCTGGGGCGCTGCTAATCACTGGGCGAACACGCCATGGGAGGGGAGGGAGGAGGGAGGGAGAGAGGGGAGGGGAGGGTGTCTGGTGCGTCCTCTTTGCTTATTCCCTTCATTTGCACGTCCCCTGCTGCGCGTTGCTGCCGCGTCCATGTCGGGCGGACAGGCGGACAGGCGGCCAGAGGCATACGTAACGCCACGTAACGCTACCTAACGTCACGTAACGCCACGTAACGCTGCCTAACGCCACGTAACGCCACGTAACGCCACCTAACGCCACGTAACGCCACGTAACGCCACGTAACGCTACCTAACGTCACGTAACGCCACGTAACGCCACCTAACGTCACGTAACGCGCCGGGACTTTTAGTGTTGCCTGCGGGGTGCTTACGGCTTGTGTCACCTCCGGAGGGGTGGCGACCGTACCGCAGCATCCGGCCTACATTCGGGGCGTCTGCTCCCCCCTCTCTCTCTCTCTCTCTCTCTCTCTGTCTCTCTCTCTCCCGCCCGCCCCATCCTCCGTGTCCCCCTCGTCAGTCCAAACCGGCGCGTTCCCCACAATGGAGACGCCGCCGGCCCGCACGACACCCCAGAGGGACAAGCTGATGCGGGCCGACCAAAAGCAAATACGCGGCACCCCGTGCCACCGCATGGGAACTCGCTTTTTAAAACATTATTAAAAGTGAGGTCACGGGTGGGTTTCAGCTCTCTCTCTCTCTCTCTCTCTCTCTCTCTCTCTCTCTCTCTCTCTCCTCGCTCTCACACACACACACACTGGCATAAAGAACGTCACACAATTTTGATAAACTAAGCATATTTGTAGCGGGACGGTTAAAATTTGAAAACCAGTATTTGATCCCCCTTAAAAAAATAATAATTGCGACGTTAGACCTGCTCTATACAATTTAAAAGTCCATAACACAAATGAAAGTAAAAATCAGTAATAACCGAAACGTTCCTCCGCAGAAGAACAATTATCAATATTAATTCTATTCAAATTGACCGACAGTGTCCCGCGGCAGCTTGTGTCCTGTCCCCGCGCACACGGGTGGCACGATAGCGCTCCGACAGACGTTTCACGGGGTGTCACTCCAACGCGTGAGGCCAGGCCGTGCCGCCGTGCCGCTCGGGAGAACCGTCGCCTCACTGCAAATACGGCTCGCGGCGTGCGGGAGGAGGAGGAGGAGGAGGAGGAGGAGGAGGAGGAGGAGGAGGAGGAGGAGGAGGAGGAGGAGGAGGAGGAGGAGGAGGAGGAGGAGGAGGAGGAGGAGGAGGAGGAGGAGGAGGAGGAAGAAGAAGCCCTGAGGGACTATCACCCTCTCTGCCAGAGCAGGGGAGGGCCGTCACGTATGTTTTTCGATTCTCTATAACGGTCTCTGACCACGGACAGAGACAGAGTGGGAGAGCGAGAGAGAGGGGGGGGGGGCGGGGAGGGAGTGAGAGAGAGAGGGAGGGAGGGAGGGAGGGACGTACGGGAAGGGAAAAAATTAAAATTGCGAGATACTGACTGCGGGCAGTGTGCTGTCCGGGCGGAGAGGCGGTGTTGTCTGTGTTGCATCACCGCGCTAATATAGCTACTGCAGATAGAAGAGAGTGCGCACAAGAGAGAGAGAGAGAGAGAGAGAGAGTGGGGGGGGGGGGGGGGGGGAAGGATGGGAGGGAGGGAGAGGGAGAGAGGGCAGCTACACCATCTTGAAATGATACTGCGAAGGAAACAGTGAAACTAGGACGTAACCATCGCCATCGCATTATGGCGAACGGTTTATGCAATGCACATTTGCATTACAAACTGTATGCCAGTGTACCCCAATTGATTTGCAATACTTACTCACCGTAATAAAATTTCAAAAAATAAAAACAACATTGTTTTTATTTCAGTTTTTTTGTCCATTTGTTTCTGGCGCCTCCGGCGGACTTGACTGTTTCGCGCACGTACTGCGGTCGAGGCAACCGGAACCTTCGAGGAGCTGGAAGGGGAGGGGTGGTGGAGGTGCGGGGTCGGGGGGGGGGGGGGGGGGGGGGGAAGGGGGCGTAGCTTCGCGGTCCGGGGCGCCCGCGTGCGCGCAGAGGCGGGGCGGCGCGGGGCAGCTACTCCCTCGGGACTACGGGTCCACGGGACGGCGACGACGGCGGGTCCTGCCCTGCCCCCTCTCAGTCACGCCGCAAGGCGAGAGAGAGAGAGAGAGAGAGAGAGAGAGAGGGGGGGGGGGGCTGACTGCCTGCTCGGGCGTGCGGGCTGGCGGCTGCCGGGCGAGCGGGCTGGCAGGCAGCCGCCAGCTGCTCGGCTCCGGCGCCGCTAACAACGAAACATTGTCGGTAAACAGTCGTTGCTCACTGGAACGGCGCGGGGCCGGGTGGCGGGCCGCGGCGCCAACAGGCGTACAGCAGCGGCAGCCGCCGTCCCGCGTGCCTCGCCCCTGCGCTGTCCACACTCGCGGGGATTTCTGGTGGGCCAAGTCAAGTCTCACTGAAACCACACACACACACACACACACACACACACACACGCACACGCAGGCTCGCTGTTTATTGTGGGTCCATAATGGTTTAAAACCCGCGAGTATATTAAGCAAGGGGGAGTTGAGTCCGCAACAGAGAGTTGAACCATGAAGCCATAACTTTAATAACTCTCGCCCTGCTCGTTGCTGGGGAGCAGAACTTTCCTGGAGGTCCGCATGTGAACGCAAAAGAAGCAGCGGTCTCCCGCCGCTGCTGGGCGTCCGCTGGACCTCAACTTGGCGTCCGGCCGGCTCCAAAGCTGCTTACGTCTGCGCCGCGCCGTCGGGGGCCGGGAGGTCGGGGGGAGGGTCTTCGAGGAGAGGAGGTTCCTGCCCGGTAACCCAACAGCCGTGCAGTCGCCCCGCGCGCGTGTCCAGCATGCTCTCCAGCCGCGCTCCAGCCTCCTCCAGCCGGCACAGAGAAGCGCTCACGGCCGCCTCTTTCTTCTCCAAGTTAGCAGCAGCAGCAGCAGCAGCAGCAGCAGCAGCAGCAGCAGCAGCAGCAGCGAGTGTTGTGTATTTTTCGGCGGCGGCCCCGAAAGCCACTCGCGCTCCGCTGCCCCCCGCCGTGACCGCAGTACCGGCACCGGGACGCAGCCACAGAGCCTTTTCTGTGACCCACCCCCGCGGCGGACTCGATGACGATGACATCATCGCCATGAAAGAATGATGATGATGATGACCCCCGCCGCAGCTTTTGGTCTCATGAACGACTACCGCGTTGTATAATACCCTTTTGTCCCATAAGAAACCCCACAGGAGCTGCGCTCCCAGACAGCTTTCCCAGAGGGCTCCCAGGTGCAAACTCCAGTGATTTATCCGCCGAACGCGCATCCGCGGCGACCCAACAGAGCGTTATAGGTTATTTTAGTACGAATTCAAATCCTGACGGAGCTGAAAAAAATCGTCTTACCGGTTAGCAAAGCAGCTGTGCTATAACATCCCCTCCCCCTTTCCCTTGGTCTCAACCCCAACGCCCTGCCCCCTCCCCCACCCGCCTCCCCGCTCTCAAAAATGCGTTGTAATGTGGGGAGATGTAGGGAAGGAGGGAGAGAGGCTCGGACAAAGTTGGTTAATTTCCCTCACCTTTTATCCTCTTTCACGCGCCCCGACCTCACAACCCCATAGCGTGGCTACACTCTGCCTCCTCACCAAAAACAAAAATAACCCCACCTTCCTCCTCTACCCCCCCCCCCCCCTCCCCACCTCCACACCTCCAAAAAAATTAATTCGAAGCGTTTGTCTGCCAGACGTGATATTGCGCGCAATAGTAATGGAATTTGGACGAACGCGTAACAAACGTTAAAAAGCCCCTAATATTTTTCAGCGTTCATGGCGACTTAAGCATGTAAATACCGCGTCATTAGGAGTAGTCGTCGGGTTCCATTTTGTGATAGTGGACGCCCCTCGCGTACGTAGGTCTAGTGTTGGGTGTCCCATCGGGGGTGTGGCGGGGCACGACAACAGCGGTCGGGGAGGGGGGCGAGGCCGCGAACAGAAAGTCTTTAATTCAGCGCGACACTGGCCGTGGAGCCGGGAGAGTCAAAGACTGGCGCTAGGCGTATCGGGTGACGGGTGGGCCGAGTCCCCCAGACCCCCCGCTGCTCTGCCCTGCTGGGGGGTCTGCCGCACCACCGCAAGCCCAGCAGCTGCTCCGAAAGCTTCGACCCTAAATTTTGTCAATTTCTCCATGATAGCAGGTCAATAAAAAAAACGCTGCGAATTTCTAAATAAAAATCACGATGGTGTATTTGGCACGGTGTCGCAGCACATTCCCTGCACTGCCGACTCGTTCCATGATTGCCCCTTTTACGTTCGAGTGGCACCGCAGCCACCGCCGCCGCCACAGCCACCCCCTGACTCTCGGTCCCCCGAGCTAATATGCCAGTGGTTGCTCTTGAGTGTCCTTGAGCCCGACGCTTCCACGCGCTCCTCAGCGTCCCCCCGCCCCTCCTCCCAGGACCCGCTCCCCCTCTTTCCACCACCACCACCACAAGTCACGCTTGTTTGGTGCCCGCGAGGCCGCTGAGGTGTTTGGCTTTCGCAGGATCACTGACTCCGTGGAACTCCGTGTGCCGCCGTCGTCAGCCCGGGAGGCGGGCCGGCCCGCCACGCGCGCACGTGTGGAGCGGGGCGCAGACTGCCTACCTTACAGGCGCTCCCAAACGACACTGCTTGTCCGTGTGTCTGTGTGTATGTGTCTGTGTGTGCCGACCGAGCCACATTGACGCGTTAATGAAACGCAAACATGGTTTTTTTAAAAGGTGAGGCAGAGAGAGAGAGAGAAAGAGAGAAAGAGAGACATAGACGGGCGGAAAGACTGCCAGAGGCCTTGTTCTATTTGCATTGCTTTTTTTTAATTTCGTGGGCAAATGTGCTGTAGTGCTTTCCACTCACCTTATTGTTCTATACACATCAGCAGGCTCAGTACAATGCGAGAGCAAACAAACACACACACACACACAGACAGACAAAATCATAGAGAAATACCAATTTCATTAACTTTTAAGTGTTATTTTTTTAAAATCTTTTATTGTTTCTCCGTATATTGCACTGGAGCTCCGATTCCGATTCCCTCTCGTCGTGCCGCCAGCAGAGAGAGAGAGAGAGAGAGTGAGGGAGAGGGAGAGAGAGAAAGAGAGAGAGCGAGAGAGAGAGAGAGAGGCTAAGCCCCCGCCGGCTACAAGTCTGGCAGTCTCGGCACAATTGGCTACGGAAGCTATGAATGGCACCCCACTGGCCTCTGCTTTCCACTTCCTATTTCTGCGTTCGTCGCCACCACAAGAAGGGGAGATCACCCCTCCTCCCACCAACCTCCCGCGGCACGCCTCCTGCGGACAAAATCTGCATCCAGTGTGAAAGATCAACTTTTTTTTGTTCTGCAACTCGCACGCCCCTCCCCCCTTCCCCTCTTTCTCTCCAATCACCCCGGGCCAGAGGCTCTGCCACAAGGCTGCGGCGAGAAGAGATTATTATTTCGATTTACTTTAAGGGTCGTGACCTCTCCTCTCCCGCGCGCGAAAGTCTTGAAGGATGGCCGTGTAATGACATCCTATCGCGAAAGTGGAATTATGTTTTCTTCTTGCGTAGTTTGCGGTGCGGGGACGCGCCGCCGGGACGCCGCCGCCGGGGAGGTGACCTTTCGCGGACACAAACAAACTTTTACGGACACCGCCGGCCGTCGGGTTACACGGCGAGGGACGCCGGGAGGGGAGGAAGGGGACGACCCGGTCCGTGGGCGCTTCATGTTGACGTCCGGGTGCTGAGGGCGCCGCGTACCTGCCGGGGGCCGCGGCTCGACGAGGTCCTCTGTGAGCTCCGTGATGGCGGGGGCGGCGGTGCCGGTCACGTCACGACGGCGGCGGCGTCCGGTGGGGGCGGCGACGACGTCGACGACGGTGGTGGCGACGGCGGCGTGCGGCCACAGTCTCGGGCACGCGTCATGCCGGCGCGACCTCGACGACGTCCTCAGCGCCCTGCCCCACGACACACGCTCTGGCCCCGCGCTCGCGTCGCCGTCGTCCACAAGTCCGCGCCGGCGCCGCCGCTACCGCGGGCGTCGGCGCAGACGCCGGCGCCGTGCTGCCTCTCGTCGCGGGGGGTCCGGGACGGACGTCGGCTGCCGTCGGGGGCCGTCGGCTGGCGCGCGCTGCCTGCCTCGCTCAGCGTCCGCGCCAGACTGCTTCGCGGGGGGTGCTGCCGGCGCCGCCGCCCCCCCCCCCCCCCCCCCCCCCTCCCCGGCCTCCCCGGCCCGCGACGCGCCCGCGCACAGCCACGCACACGGCGGCGGGTAGCGCCACGCAGCGCGTGCGGAGAGCGTGAGCGAGAGAGAGGGAGAGGGAGAGAGAGAGAAAAGAGAGAGAGAGAGAGAGAGAGAGAGAGGGAGAGAGAGAGAGAGAGAGAAGGATGGCGTCGCACCTAATCTCCCCGTCAGAGGATGTCGCCGGGAGAGACAGGGAGCGACAGCGGCGACAGTCGGCGTCGGCCCGCGACAGTCCACATAATAAATGCGAGATGCGAGGTCGTGGGTTCGAATAGCGGGGCGCGCGCAACAGGCAGCAGGCAGCAGGCTCTCGGGCTCCGCTCTGCCTGCCTGGTGCTGCTGCCGCTGGCGAGGGTTCCGCCTGGCGGGGGCCGGGTAGGCCGTCCCGCAGAACCAAGGCGCACGGCGGGCTTGCCTACCAGGCGGGCCGCAGGCGCCCTGCTCCGGCTCCGGGTCGGCCGGCGTTCGCTCGTTGTACTTCCTGAGGAGGAAGATCCGGGCTGCGCCAAAAAGGGTTGAGGGGGGGGGGGGCGTCCCGAGGAGGGCGCTGGAGATCGCACAGTGCATCGCTGATGAGTTGTATTCAGTGCAAGAAGGATGTAGCAGAGGAACTCGCCGCGGCGTAGACGAGGGAAAAATGCGCAAGTGGAGTGCCGCTGAGCCGCGTGTGTGTGTGTGTGTGTGTGTGTGTGTGTGTCCGAGGGAGGGGCAGTGCTGTAACTATGTGCCCTGGCTCATGTAGGGCAGGTGGGCGGTGGCGCGTGCGCTGGCGTGCGCTCGCAGCGCCCACAGGGAGCGGCAAAGGGTGGCATCCTTCCACAAGGGCTCGTAGCTGCAATATAAATTCCATCCACGATACGCACACTCGCACACTTTTCTCGTTTTTTTTTTTGCATGAGAAAAAGTACCTCCGGAAAGAAAAATAAATCGCAATTTCTCCTCTCTTTGGCTCGCTCCGGATGGGGCAGGGATTCCGGAAGGCAAGCAGGTGTGTAGGGACGGCAGCAGTGGGTTTCCTGGCCCCCTCCCTGCAGGCCCCTAGGGGGTTTGAGGGGAAGCGCTGTCCCCAGCCCCTCCCCTCCCTCCCTCCCCAGGGGCCCCCGGGGCCCCTGACACGAGCGAGAAAACTAACAGCATTGGCTTTTAGCGCTCCGAAAGAGGGGTTGCACCAGCGGAGCGGCGCCCGCGGCGCATCGGGCCTGGTACCGGCAGAAGTTCGGAGAACACACACACACACAACAAAACGGCGGAGCGGGGCCGGACCGAGCGGACTGGGCGAAGTGGGAAGAGGATTCTACAAGTTCGCAGTACTTTTACTCGTTTTCGCCTCGTATTCTAAGTCGGGCGGACTTCTTTCTCGCGTCCACCGTGAGTGCAGTTAAGGTCATGTGTTTTCGTTGTTATTGTTGTTGTCGTTATTCAATGAAAACTGCAGACGTTTGTATGATGCAAGGTTTATTAAAATCCTAATTACTATGTGACAATTATTTAATTTAAACATAAAAAACATAAAATGATGACAGGAAAACAATTTGAACAAAACAACGATGCGACGAAAAACAGAACAACACGGACACGTGAGATGAAACATAAATCTGCACTGAAACATGACAGAATCTAGGTAACTGCCCGACTCTCCTCCGGGTATCATGGGTGAACACCTCAGGCAGACAAGAATATTGAATACTGATAAGAGAGAGTGATGATAACATAACAACTGATTGGGTGTGGCAATCACTTCATGGTAACTAATCATATCATACATTCAGTAAATGTACAGTGCATACTAAACAATTTTGTAAACTAGAAATATAGTAGCATGAGTTTGATTTGAAAACTTACTCACTAAATCTCACTTCATGAGACAAGCGTAATTTTTATAAAATTGGTACGATTCAACTAATATCTACATATTTCAGACTTTCAACGATAACAATGATAAAAAAATAATGGTTGACACATGTTGATGTCACAAGATCAGATAATTTGCAATGTCTTTACACAAAACGTGCAGCCCAAAACAGCTCTACATGGTGACTGAAACTCGAGTGCGGAAAAATCAATCACAACAATGAAGTCTTTTGTACTACGTTGCAAACTTCCGCCAACTTCAGTGTTCTGAACTGCTGAAAAAGTGAGCACACAAGACACTGACTAGAAAGTTGTACAGCTTGAAATGCAATCAAATAACAGTACACGTCCGCCTTCCTTCCGCCACTCTCAGATAACAAGCAAATATCACAGCACGTCTGCACAGCGCAGTCAACACGGCGCCCAGCGTGGCGCCCAACATGGCACCCATGGCAGCCATGGCACCCATGGGCATGGTACCCATGACCATGGTACCCATGGCACTCATGGTACACATGGCATTCATGGCATTCATGGCACCCATTACACCCATGGCACCCATGGTACCCATGGTCCCCTTGGTACCCATGGCACCCATGGCCATGGTACCCATGGCCATAGTCCCCAAGGTACCCATGGCCATGGTACTCATGGCACCCGTGCTGCCCATGGCACCCATGGCACCCATGGCACCCATGGCACCCATGGCGCCGTCGCTCCTCGCACGGCACGGAGCTCCAGGCTCCCTGGCGTGGCACTCCCTACGGCCGCACGTCGATCACCATCACGGTCCTGCAACAAGAACAGAGGGTGTCAGGTCGGCGCCGAGCGGCCGCGGCCCGCGACCTCGCCGCCCCCTGCGGGCCCCGGAGCATCCGACACTCACTGTACTGGCCGACCGTCGCTGCCCTCCGGGTGCGCGTCGTCCTGCTTCTTGCCGAACAGGTACTCGATCTCCTCCAGGGTGGTGCCCTTGGTCTCGGGCAGGATGAACCACATGACGAGCACGCCGGTGAGGGTGATGCAGGCGTACAGGAAGAAGGCGCCCGCCGTCGTCAGGACTTCGATGAGGGAGAGGAAGGTGAGCGACATGATGAGGTTGAACATCCAGTTGCTGGAGGTGGCCAAGCTCGTGCTCACGTCCCGCGCCCACATGGCGTGGATCTCGGAGTTGAGAACCCACGGCACGGGGCCCATGCCTGCAAAACAAAAACGAAAACAAATTGTTTATTTTTCTACAGAAAATTGTGCGTTTTTTTATAAAGCTTGTAAACGGTCCGCGTCGCCTACCTGGCGCGAAGCAGAAGAGGTAGACGACGATGCCGACGACGGCCATCCAGGAGTAGTCGGAGGGGCAGTAGTCGGTGGCCCACACGGCGCCGTCGGCGAGGGGCGCCGAGCAGAAGCCGAGCTGGGCGGCGCCCGTGTCGGCGTCGTGCGGCCAGCAGGTGGCGGAGCCGTTGCCCAGCAGGCAGAAGCCGCAATTCTTGCTGATGCAGTCCGTGCACGACCTGGACAAATTTCAAATTTGGAAATAAAAGTCAAATGTTGAAAAATTTCCAAATTTGGAAATAAATTTGCAGTAAATTCGATCTTAAAATTTGAGATTTTTTAAAATTTGCAAAATTTTTAAATTTGCAAAAGGTCTCGGATTCGTAAAATTTTCCAAAAGCGGGAGGAACACTCACGACAGTGCGGAGCAGGCGCCGCCGACGGTGGCGTCCGTGATCGCGGGCGCCGTGTGGTCCATCATGAGGAAGGCGCCGCCCAGGATGGCGAGGGACACGGCGGCGCCGAACAGCGAGCCGAGGGCCAGCGGCCGCCGCCCGATGCGGTCCACCATGGCGATGCCGATGAGCGTGCACACGCAGTTGACGCCGGCCGTGCCGGCAGACAGCCAGATGGCGGTCGAGTCGCTGCCGATGCCGGCCATCTTGATAATGGTGGCGCTGTAGTACCTGGAGGGGGACAACAGCACCGTCGTGAGCCGTCGGCGAAGCACGGAGGAGAACACGCCGGTGGCCTCTGTGCCCCCCGCACTCATGAAGACCTCGCCTCCGGGACACTCACATGGCGGTGTTGATGCCGGCGAGCTGCTGGTAGGCCTGCAGCGCGCAGCCCAGCACCAGGGCGCGGCGGGCGTGCTTGGTGCGCCAGATGCGCCAGATGCGCCAGATGCACGCCAGCAGGTTCCGCTTGCCGCCCCCGCGCCGGCCCTCCTCCTCGCACGCCTCCCGGATGCCCTTGATCTCGGCGTGCACGGAGACGTCGGGGCCGCGCAGCCGCTGCAGCACCTGCTCCGCCTCGTCCAGGCTGCCCTGCGCCACCAGGTAGCGCGGGCTCTCGGGCAGGTAGATGAAGCCGACGAGCAGCACCAGCGACGGCACGGCGGCCAGCCCCAGCATCCACCTGCGCAGCAACAACAACAAGACGCCCGCCGTCAGCTCCCCGCCGTGTACCGTAATCCGCGGCCCGCTTATCTGCGGCCGCGGTCCAAGAACCCCGCGGCGGCGGCAGCGGCGTTCTCGAAGCGCCGCCTCGGTATGAGAATGGCAGCTGTCGAAAGCCCTGCCGCGGTATCGGCGTGTGAGCACTCGAGAGTGGCTCGCCCTATCACGAGCCCTGCGAGGCCCTTCGGGAGCTTTCGGGGCCCTCGGCCGCCTCCGCTGTCACGCGCGCCTGCAGCCCGCACTGATCCGCTGTCTCCAAGGGGGGCGCGCGCCCCGCGGGGGGTCCCCGCCGGGGGTCCCCCCGGAGGAGGACGACGGCGCGGAGCCGAGTGTTTGTCTGCTGTTTGTTTGCACGGTTTTATGACGAATCGACGAGGACACAAACAGCACGGCACAACCCCACTCCGCCGGCCAAGGCCCCGCGCCGGGGGAGACGGGCTCACCTCCAGCCTTCCTCCACGTTGGCGAAGAGGCCGCAGATGATGCCGGCCACGAACTGGCCGCCCGTGGTGCCCAGGGTGTACAGCATGACCAGGACGCCGCGGTACTTGGGCGCCGAGCACTCGGCGATGTACACGGGCGTGCTCATGCTGGCCAACCCTGTCAACAACAACAACGACAAAAAAACACGTCAGTTTTTTTTATTGTACTAAATAATTGAACAAGGTGGGGTC
This sequence comes from Megalurothrips usitatus, assembly GCA_026979955.1. Lineage (NCBI taxonomy): Eukaryota > Metazoa > Arthropoda > Insecta > Thysanoptera > Thripidae > Megalurothrips > Megalurothrips usitatus. The sequence goes on from CM049606.1 coordinate 8,331,903, forward strand.
CGTAGTTTTTAACCCGTTGCAGCGACTTTCCGCGACGAGCAATATTCTTATCGCAGCCAATTGGCTTTAGCGGTTACGCCGCGTCGTCGCCATACCATCCTGCTTCGCGCCCACCGGTACAGCGGCCGGCTAAAGATAGCTTCAGCAGAGCGCATAGATCACTCCAGGAGTGGCCGCGCCGCGCTGCGCTCTGCTCTGCCCTTTTGCATAACGGCTCTGCAGCGGTGGCGGCGGCTCCACTTTGGGAGCACTTTAGGGGGCGGACAAACACGGGCCGTGCGCGCCACGCGCCTGCCGCCCCCCAGCCACGCGCCTGTCGCCCCCCAGCCACGCGCCGCGGGGTTTCCCAAGATATTTATGAGGGAAAGATGAGGCAAATAACAACCCCTCATATACCCACCAGAAATTTTTTTTAAAGTATTACCGGAACAAAAACATATGAAAAGTTCAGAGGCTAGTACTGTCAATTTTTCAAAATTTACAAGAATAAAAAAAAATGCCTGCAAGAGTGTTTTATCAATTTTAGAAGGAGGAGAGGAACTCAGTTAGCGGTGACTCATTTAAAAAATTTAGAAATTTTAGGAATTTAGAAAATTTAAAAATTTAGAAATTTTATAATTTTAGAAATTTCCAAAACTACGAAAGTTTAGACATTTTAGAAAAAAAAGTCCTTACCGACGCCGATGCCGACAATGATCCGGCCCGCCAGCAGCATCTCCTTGCCGTTGGCGAAGCCCATCACCAGCGAGCCCGCGGTGAAGACCACGGCGGCCACCAGGATGGTGCGTCTCCTGCCGAAGCCGTCTGCGGACGGGAAAGAGCGGCGTCGTTATCACATTCGGAAGAAAGGAAAAGAGGGAAAACCCCAATTCGAGGCGGACAAATTAATTACAATGGAGAGTGTGATAAAGTTACGGAGAAGTAAAGTCTTACCCGTCAGGAAGCCTCCGACCAGCGAGAACGCCCACGCGGCCCCGATCGTCGCAGCGACGATGACTTCGTGCCAGAAGTCCGTCAACTTCATCTCGTTCCTGAAAACGAGGACGGAGGCGAGACGTTGTTAGCCGTGCAGAAGTTTGGGTGCGGGAAAGAAGAGGGGGGGGGGGGGCTGGGAGGAATCTCCAGAGTTAATGCCCCGCACGGTTCGGCGACACAGCTCCCGAAAAAAACAAAATCAACACACACACACACACACAACGGAGGGTCAAGAAAAAAAATCGCCCTTTTAAATGAAAGGCGGCTTTTGTGATGACGGTATGTTCCTGTTATTGTTTGTTGGGTATCGGCGTACCGTATCCTCGAGATGCGAACCAACCTGTTCCGTTGAATGGCAGGCAGGGGGGGGGGGGGGACCCAAACTATCGTGACCTTGTAGTGGCCGCGGCTCGTAGGGGCGGTAACTCGGCCATGGATACTATGTTATAAGGACGGTACCGCGGGCTGCCTGGCTGCCTGCCCGTGACCGATAAAGAGAGGGAAGCCGCCGCGGCGGGCAGAAAACAGGGGCTGTTGTCGAGCCCGTCCGCGGCTTTAGATAGTCCATCAGATGACCGTCAGATAAGGCAGCCGCGGTGCGGCGGTATGTTAAAACGGAGGATGTCCGTCAGGATGTCCGCGAGGACACGCAGCAGCGCGGGGCCACATCGTCGCAGCGACGCAACAACAAGAAATTGAATTTAAAAAAAAAAAACTGCCGGAGCAAACACATGATTTGAATGCGTCATACCGTAATCGTCACGGTTGCCATCGCCAGGACACAAAGTCATGGTCGGCTGGAGGTGGGATAAAGAAGAGAATACAGAGCCTACAATGCGAGGGAGAGAGAGGGAGAGACAGGAAACTTGACCAGTAGTGTACCAAACACACAAAACGCGATCCGGACAGGAAAGTAAAAGGAACATCAACAGCAGCGCGTTGGTTTGAAAAGAGAGTTCGAAAAAGACGGCGGCGGCGGCAGAGGATTTGCCGCCGCCGCTGCGCGAGCGCTGCTGCCGGAGCAGGGAAGTCCCGGTCCCACCACCCCGTCGCAGCGCCAACACGGCCTGTCTAGGACCAGGGCCGCGGGGCCACGCAGGGCCGTGCCGCCGTGCCGCCGTGCCGCGTCCTCCGGGCTCCGCTGTCATGGAAAGGGACGGACGGCTAAAGCGCTTCCGGCTTTGGCGCCGCGCCGGCTCGCTCGTCCTCCTCCTGGCCCCCACGGCGCTCATAGCGCTCATGGCACTCATGGAGCGGAGCCCGCAGAGGCCGCCCGCCAAGAAATATGAAATGGGGAGGGGGGGGGGGGGGGGGGGGAAGAACGTTCTTGCAGATTAATATCAAGCGGTTATTTTGTTTCAATCGGTATCGCTGTATCCTTCTCTATCTGCATCTCTCTTTCTCTCTCTCGCTCCCTCTTTCGCTCTCTCTCACTCCCTCATTCTCTCACTCTCTCACTCTCTCCCTCTCTCTCTCCCCCCCCTCTCTCTCTCTCTCACTCTATCTCTCCCTCTCTCTCTCTCCTCTCTCTCTCTCTCTCTCTCTCTCTCTCTCTCTCTCTCTCTCTCTCTCTCTCTCTCTCTCTCTCTCTCTCCCTCTCCCTCTCACTCTCCCTCTCTCTCTCTCCCTGTCTCTCTCTCATTCGCCCTCCCTCTGTCTCTCTCTCTCTGTCTCTCTCCGGCTCACCTAACGAGCAGCATGGCCCCGGACACGACGCCCGTGTCGTAGCCGAACAGCAGGCCGGACGTGGCGCTGAGCGCCACCAGCAGCATGCCGAACAGCGTGAGCCTCGAGTTGTCCTCGGCGGCCGCGGCCGCCCCCTTCGAGTCCACGACCATGGGCCCTGTCATGGTGGAGCAGGTGTGTTGACGGTGAGGGTCTGCTCTGCGGGGACAACGGTGATGGTGTGTGCGCTGCGGGGTCGACGCGGACGGCAGTTCTCTGCGCGGCTGACTGGCACGCTCACGGCTGCTCACGGCTCACGTTCGAGTGCGAATGCGCCCGAGGCGGCCGCGGCCGGGCTGATAAACTAGTCCCGCGCGGGCGGGAGGGACGCCGGCCGCCGGGGGCCGCGTCCGAGGGAGACTCGCGCCGTCCTGCTCGCACCCACGGGGCGGCCCGGCGCCCGGCCGCGCGGCCCCACGGGTGCGACAGAGACAGCGGCAGTGTGACGGCGGCCGCCGCCACCGCCACCGCCACCGCCACCGCCGCGGCCGCGGCCGCCGCATTCCCGGCAGGACCAAGCTCGGCGACGACGTGGTCGTGCGGCGCGCACGGCGCGAACTCGTTAGATGTGAGAGAGAAAGGGAAAGGGGGTGTGGGGAGAGACAGAGGGAGAGGGAAGACCCCGACCCCTGCCGCCGTATAGACAGCTGGGCTCTTGATAACAATACAATCGAATCGGCTGCTGCTACCGCGGGGGGGGGGGGGGGGGGGGGGGGGTTAGTGAAGGTGTACGGAGTGGCACCAGGTGTCAAGTAGTTTAGCGACGGGCAAGCTCTGCCGGATTCGCAACAACAGATAGACAAACACACACACACACACAGAGGGAGCTTAGCCCCCTCCCCCCTCCCCCTCCACAGCACACGACCGAGACCACGCGAGCGCGTGCCAAGCCTCGTGCCCGCGACGTGCCGCTAGTGATTCATTCGTTCATTCATAAATCGTTTCACTTGCGGGGGAGGAGGAGGAGGAGGGGAGGGGAGCGAGTGCACAACCATGAAGTGTACAACTACAACTGCCGACGTGAGTAAAATGCTCTCACCGGAGAAAGGCGAACAAAAGAAAAACAAAAGAGGCATTCATCACATTTATATTCGAATTCTTTCCTTTTACAATCAAGTTTCATATTTGATTGCTCTTATAATTGGTTTACAACTCAAATTCCAATTGTATTCAGTTAAAAAAAAATATACAAAGGAAAAATAAAGTGGAAAATTTGCACAATTTTTCAGATACTAATGATTTTAAGGGCAACTTGCTTGAAGGGGTTCCCCGTCAGCGTTTCTCTGATGCAGCAACCGCATAATCTTCAGAATATGGCGTAAAGACTCTTGTTCGTCGGCGCGGTGATTGTGGCATGACGGTGCGACAGCCACTGGCAATCCAGGAATGTGACATCGCGGTCCAACGAAAGTGACAAGTAGTGTCATATTCCGTCGAACGTGATGTCACATTCGTTTCAAATGTGACTCGTAAGAAGACGCCTGAGTCACGTTCGAACGAGTATGACACCGCTCTCCAAGGGGATGATCACATGTCATATTAGCTGGAACGAAATGTCATATTCCCGGATTACCAGTGAGGCGTGGAAAAAATAAAACAATTTGCAACGTCGGAGAACGAAAAACGGAAGGGGCGTGGCTGGAGCCAAACTGGGGCTTTCGCTTGTTCAGACGGAGAACGCGACGAACACGGTATATAGAAAAATCTGGAATCAAGGCGGCTCAGCCAAAGAAAGCACACGAGACCGCGAGAGTCGGTCAGACTTGGTCTTATGTCAGTCGAGTACGGCGACGAAACGCGCGACCGCGCGGAAAACACCGAGAGCAATTGTAAACACTTGAGCTTCAGCAGATATTGTCGAGATTAAAGGAGCAGGGGGCCTTACGTGGCAACGCGGGGGGTAAACTTGTTGTCGGGAATGTCCACACGTCGAGAGAGAGGGAGAGAGAGGGGGAGAGAGGGGGAGAGAGGGGGAGAGAGGGGGTGGGGGAAGGGGGGAGTGCGGAACAGGCACCCCGCGTGGCAGCGATCAGGTAAACAACACCCCCGGTCCGTCCCTTACCACCAACCACGACGTGTTTTCCCCATGTGGTGCTGATTAATATTTCGGTCGGGCAGCCATCAGGACTCGCGCACTCGAACGTGTCACTTCTTCCCGCCCCCAACCTGCATACCGGCACTAGCCGGGGTGTGTAGAGGAATATGGATTCGACCGGAGTTGACCTTCCACCGCACTTAGCAGACGACGCGGCGAGGCGCCAGTTGTGCGGCGAATCAGAATCAGACGGAAAAGTACCTCGCGACGCGTCGCGCCCATTAACTCGAGGCTCGAGGGCTCGACGGAAAGCTCGCAGCGGCGGCTCGCAGCCCAGAGAGAGAGAGAGAGAGAGAGAGAGAGAGAGAGAGAGAGAGAGAGAGAGAGAGAGAGAGAGAGAGAGAGAGAGGGGGGGGGGGGGGAGAGTGCGTGTTAAATCAGCTGCTCCGCACGCGAAACCTCTCATCAGCGCAGGACTCACGGGTTCGAGTACCACACGACTCACTGCCTGATCGACTGCTCAAAAGAAAATAAAACCCTGGCCACATGGGCTTAGCCAAAAACCAACCTAAAATTTAAAAAATAAACAAAAAAAAAACTTTGAAAATTTTTGCATAGTTTCTATGGCTTTGTACAACTTGCAAAACTTTAAGCCGACGGTCGCTAATAAGTTTGACGGGAATTTTTATTGAGCTGATTGCCGCAGCGTGACTGACTGACTGACAAATGTAGAGGCTCTTTGTATGGCTCCTGCAGTGATCCGCCCATAAAACTAACACCCTCATCCGGGAAAGAGGGGGAGAGAGAGGGAGAGGAGAGAGAGAGAGAGAGAGAGAGAGAGAGGGGGGGGGGGGGGCAGAAGCTGTCGAACGTTGTAGGTAGTGTATGAGATATAACCATCTGGCCGGCGTGAGTGGGAGGAGTGCAGGACTCGTTGCAGCACACACCTTTCATCACAAGGACGGGGCTTACGCGAACAGCGGATTAGGGCGGCAAAGAAACGGACGCCTCTCTCTCTCTCTCTCTTTTTTTTTCTTCTCAAAATCATGTAGTCGTGGCGAAAAATTTGCCAAGGCAAGAGCCCCGCAGCAGGGCTCAAAAATCCTGACCCCTTCATGCACTACCATGGCCAACCAACCGCCCCGCCGCCGCGCCCCCTGACCCGGCGCTCGTCCGTCGTCCTCCCCCCCCCCCCCCTCCCTCATTGTGCGTGTGTGTGTGCGTGAGCCCCCCCCCCCCCCACCACCACCACCACCACCACCCTGCAATGCGCGGAGAAGGTTCTACTCCACTCCCCATTCCAATCCATCTCGGGAGGATTCCATCGCCCCCGTCGCCGTCGCCCCTCTTTGGCCGCTTGCTGGATCGGCCGGCAAGGCGAACCGTCCAGAGCTGGTCCTAGGCAGACCACGGCAGCCCAGCCCGGCGGCGGCAACGCCTTGGCAGTGCCATGCCGCCGCGACAAGCGCCGGTTTCGTTATTAACAACCAATCAGGACAAGGCTCTGCTCTGATCACCGCCGGGCCGGGCCGGCCAGGGCCCGCGGGCCGCAGGACATGAAGCCATGAAGCCCGGCCGCAGTCAGCGGTGGCCCACTGGCACCACTGGCGGCGCCTGGTGCGAGCGACCTCTCACTGTGAGATGAGCCGGCCAGCAGAGGTTACCCCCTCCCCTCCGCAGCGGACCGGCCCGGCCCGTTCATGGTTGGGTGTCAAATGATGGGCGGCGCGAGTGCCCCCATCGCCTTCGGGTTCTCTGGCCTCTGGTGTCAAAAGAGGTGGGTGTCAACGGGAGTCAATAGTACAGTGCTGCTAAGCGGCAAGTGGCCCGGCTGGCCTGGCGGCGGACGCGGATGAAGTGAATCGGGAAGATACTGGAAACGACCGGGCCGCGGGGGGTAGGGGGGAGGGGGCAGAGAGAAGAGGGGGCGCCACGATTCAAAGTGAACATGCTAAATGCCATGTGAGGAGAGGCAGGGCGGGTGAGAGTGGGGGAGGAGGAGAGAGGAGGGGGAAGGAAATTGGAGGAAATGTTGACGTGCAGGCTGTACAGAATCAGACAGGAAAAGGAGAGGGGGGAACAGAAAAGCAGGAAAGGGGCAAAGGCACTGATTATGCAGGGCTTTAATTCATATGAGAGGCGTTTGGCAGCAGTGGACAACAATAAGACTGAAAGTTGGAGCAAACCTGATACGTAACATTGTTGCTGAGGCGAAAATATCCCAATGTGTTTGTTTAGTTGAACTCATATTGGCTGTGGAATCTGTAAATTTTAAAATTTGTTATTGTTACTACTATGTTATTGTTGGGTCAGTTTGGCTAAATCAGGGCCACAGTACCTTTGTTTGGCAAAAAATAAGTCGGCATTTGGCACAGCAGCCTCCACTCCCACTCCATCCTTATCAGTTTGAGACTCCTCATTATGACTGATTGTGTATCTGCTTTCCCATCACCTCCACCTGCACATTTTATAGGACCTTGCTGATAGCCGTACTGGACATCGCCTCCAATAAGAGAAAGTGATAGGAGATGAAAAGGAAAGTCACACCTATGCATTGTCATACCTTGTATATGGCACAAAATTCCTGAAAAGCAGTTTTGATGGTAAATCGCAAGTGTTTAGCACTGACTGAATTGAGATCCACTGTGGAAACTTGATGATGGAGATCCGTCAGTAAAATGTCTGCAGCACATAAGAAAGTTGTATCAAAGATTGCAAACCCAACACAAATAGAGATGTACAAGATTTCAAATTTTCTTACCAAGATTCTTCACTTCTTCAAAGCCTTTGCTCAAATCCCCAGCACACTTTTCAATGAGCATGTTTCTCACTAAAAATATGAAAAACCAAAATGAAACTTGTCAATGATTAAGAGTAAATGCACTTTGAAAAATAATTGTCAGGTTGCGTGTAGCTTACCACAATAGCTTCTAATACTAATGCTGCTGACACTTATCAGCTTCGGAAAAGAAATTATTAAGGATTGGGGATACAGCCCTGTCGTGGACCAAAATGAGCTCCGCGACCTGCAAAAGGAAAATAGATTTGCCTGATTCAAAAACAGGAAATAAACCATTAAACTGGGAGAAATTAAAAACAAAGGGGGGTTGGATGATGATTGATGGTGCTACCAATTGCTTCCATGTCAGATAAGATAAATCTACTGGGATTACAGTTGTGAGTGTGTGTCCGCCCACTTGCGGAGTGCAAGTTGTTCCCTTTGGACAGCACACGTTTTGTGCTATCACGGTCACGTTTATTCCTCACTGTCACGTTGCCGGCGCGATAATAATTTTTAACTATTTTTTTCACATCATTTCTTGGCCTCCCTACCCGTCGATGATGTTGTCAGGCGAGGCTACATCGTCGCGGCCGCAGGAGACGTAGGAGACGGTGCAGCCGTGGGACTCCAGCGCCAGGTCCTGCTCGTCCGCGGGCATCGTACCGAGGCTCCAGCCGCCGCTCCAGTCCGCATCCCCCGGATCACAGGACTTGACAATATCAAGAAGTCGGGTTGCTGCGGTGGAAACCTGGTCAGGGCCGTAACAATGCTGGGTCACCCGAACACAAACAAACAACATCCTGGTGCCTCACAGGTCTCACCTGCGGCCGAAAACACTGAGCAGCTAAGTAGCAGGTGTGACAGCACTAGTGGAGGCGAAGAAAGAGCGAGGCACGCGTGTGGAAATCCGGAAGGGATCGCCTCTTGATAGGGAAACAAATCGGGGGCAGGGAAACATTAGTTATTCCTTCAAGGTTTGACAGGTAAACGATCGCCCACTGTAGCAGAAGATATTCGGCTGCGAACAAAAGACGTCTACGTCATGGTAGGAAAATCCACGACGATAAGGTTAATCTGAAATGTGAATGATAAACCGGGGAAAATCTAGAGAAGGGCGTCGATGTGGGCTTGTTTTCCGTACTTCTTATTTCTTTGAGTTGTTTCATAAATAATGACCATACTCCTTCTTCTAGAAAATTTCTCGGGATCATTATTTACAGTCGTGAGTTCTGCCAATAACAATTGCGGAAAGAATAAACAAACATTCCATTGACGCCGTTGCTTGAAATTGTTTGGTGCACGATATTTTGAGGGATTTTGTGTAACAGACACTTCTTTTCTCACAATGAGTGAGCAACTTAAGTTCATTGTGGAACGGCTGAATGCCCGACCGTTTAACAAAAACTTTAATCTTATATCCTTTGATTCATCTGGTCCTGAGCAACTGTTACAAGTGAGATCATTTTGCACTGTAATATGTTGCAAAGGTAATGACAGCCGTTCTTGTACTATTAAAACACAAACATTTCATTCAGGTTCTAAGTGATGTTTTGGCTGAGATGGACCCTATCCATAACATTGATATAAGAACAGAGGAACCCGAGGCAACTACCGTGCGCATCCTAAATGCTTTGCGCATCTTGAAGTATAAACCTCCACCAGATATGTCATTGTGAGTTATCTTGCAAGAATCTAATCTGCGATTTAGTCTTGTTTGTGAGTCCTTGACTCTCATTTCATCTGATACTTGTAAATTCCAGGAAAGCATTTGGTCAAGGTGTAGTCCAGGGTGACAAGCAAACTCTACATCCTGTGTTGGAGTGGCTGCTTCGTAATTTGGAGGACTTAAGGAAAAGAGCTTATCTTGCTAAGTTTCTGGTCAAACTAGAAATCCCACCAGACATATTGGGAGATGCAGACATAGCAGCCATGTATGAACAGGTAACTATAGTAATATGTAAAGTATTAAAACTGGTATTGCCCTTTTCTCTTGTGTTATAAGTTTTATTTTACATGGTTTTAGTATGAGAACTTGATTGAGGAGTTTAAGCTGATTCACAAAGAAACAGAGACTGCCAAAAATAGTGGCTATTCAGTTGGGGAGCTCAAAAGCGACATGGAGGCTATGGAGAAAGAAAAAGATATTGTTTTAAACCGAATTCAGCAAGTTCAACGGAAGGTCAGCTTTATTTATTATACATTATGACTCATATTTTTAGTTGTATCCCTGTTCTTATCTTTTCTTTTCTAAATGTACAAAGGTTGAAGGAGCTCCAGCATTTGAGGCCATGCTAGCAGCAGCCCATGAGCTAAGAGTGCAGCGTGAACGTGAAAAGGAACTCATCAGCCAACGGCAGGATGAAGAGGCTGCTCTTTCTCATCGTGAACAGAGATTACAACGTTTGCAGCAGCAACTGAAGGACTTGCGCCACGCAAGTGTAGGGGCCTCACCACAAGGTAAGTTTTTACCAACATTAACATTGCTTGGTGTTTATAAAAAGTACAACTGAATACACTTTGCATTTCAGGATTGCTTCAACGGTTGGAGGAGGAAGCAAGTGTTAATTCTTACATAGCAAAGCAGAAGTTACCAAGAGAGATTGAGGCAAGGGAGCAGGAGGTGGCGATAATGAGTGCTGTTTTAGCTGAACCTGCAATGGGACGTAGTGACCTGGATATTCTAAATGGCAAGGTGAGGGGCCCTTGCTCTATCATGTTTTCCTTCAATGGCTTCTAAATATTGTTAACTTAAAAAGAAATTCTGCATGTTGTCAGCTGCAAGCAATAAACTCAGAGATAAGTCAGCTTGTCCAGAGGCACCTAGCTACAAAGAATCCTGCTGAAGATAAGCTGGCACCTTTTAGACAGCAAGCAGCAATAATTGCAAGAAAGAAAGAGTCCACTGCTGAACAACTCGCAGAAATGCGTGCAAGGGTGGCATCATTTGAAGAAGAGCTGCAGGTAAATTTATTTTCTTGTTTTATTTTATTTATGAACCAATGTTAATACCTGTATTGATGGTGTTTTCTTTTCACAGGAAAAGCAAAGTCAGCTCCAGGCTGTTGCGGGTGATGCTGTTCTACGAGGGGAAGAGTTTAAACGATATGTAAACAAACTTCGTGGCCGCAGTTCTCTATATAAGAGACACAGAAGTCAGCTCTCAGCTTTGAAGGCAGAATCTGGGGTCTTGTCCTGGACAGTTCAGACTTTGAAGTCACGAACAGATAAAACTTTGGCAAGTGTGGTAAGTCTGAACCTTTGGCCCTGATAGAAAGTGTGCATGAAATGAGAAGACTTTAGTTTAGCCTCCATTGCCCGTATGCAGGAAAAAATTGCAGCTAAACATGGAATGCCTGGCATTATAGAAACAGAATCACGTTTGGATGAGATTGCTGCGCAAAAGAATGAGCTGGATATGGCTAAAGGACAAAGTCTTGAGCAAATTTCTGGATTGGTTTTGGAACTCAGAGAGCAAATAGCTAGTCGGCAAGCTCAACTGGCTCCAGTTATCAAAGGTACAATTCCACCTTCAAAGTTGTATTATTTTTCATTTGGGGAAAATGGTCCATGAAAAGTTTTGTTTTGTCTTATTCAAAATTAGAACTGAGACCTTTGCGGGAGAAATGCCAAGAGCTAACCTCGGAATATGATCAAGCCAAACAAAGACATGACTCAACTGCTGCTGGATTGGATAGCAGTGTTGCAAAGCTGGAGCAGGTAAATATTTTATATCATAATTGCGCTTTCAAAAGAAGAAAAACACAGAAGGTATTTTCTGTTAGTAGTCAGCATTCTCGATTTATTCTGTTATTTTTATGTTAGGAAACAAATAGCTTACAAGAGGAGCGTGATGGATGGGAGTCAGAGAGCCACCTGCTTGAGGCGAAGAGCGTGATTATGGAGACAGAATTGGAGCGTGTAGCAGAAGAAATTCGAATTTACAAGGGGGGAGATGGGGTTGATAAAGGCAAAAAATCTCTAAGGTATGCTAAACACTATGATACTACTATTTGTCGAATTGTGTGAGTAATGTTTTGTTCTTAATAGTTCCTTTTTATTGTCCAGAGAGCAGCTTGGAGCAGCTATTTCAGAAAGGGAAAAATTAAGCCGTGCATTAAAGGAGGAACAGAAGTTGGTCCAAGAAGTGCAAGTGAATGACCAGCTTCAAAAGCAGCTTTGGAGTCAGATTCAAGAGTAAGTAATTATGCTGTCTCTGTTCATCAGTATTTACTTCCTTATACTGTATAATAACGATGGCTATTTGTTTTTAGGTTGATGGAGGCCAAACTTCAGTGTTACAATGCAGCCAAGGAGATGTCAGGGACTGTTACTATTGAAAGAGGGTCAGAGACGCTGGTTTTACAGTAACTCTGTTATTCTGTAGTAATGTTAGAATGGCAATGCAAGGCATTTTGAAACAACCTTTCTTCTTCTTCTTGCACTAGTCATATGGAAATGCCCTAAATCTGTTTCTAGAATGCAGTCTAGACAATAGCACACCCTGTCTAAGGTTTGTCAGATAGGTTCATTTTAATCCGTCCATGATTTTGTATCTGCACCGTATGTCGTTGATTTTTATTTTGTTTTGTTATGTATAAGTTATTTAAATGAATGAATAAAATACACTGCGTTGCTTGAAGTGCGTTTATTTTTTTATATTCAATCCTTGGAAAATACACGGGAACCGATATTTGCTGAGGCAGATAAAAATCAAAATTATAGTAGAAGCGGGTCGCAGGGAGCGAAGCTTCACGCCAGGGAAGGTAAAGGCTAACGCTTTTACCTCCCCTGTTCACGCCGTTCGCGCTGTGCGGTTCGGAACTCTCACGGGTCTTAGTTCCCGCTGTCGCCGCTCGTCCGAAGGGGCGCCACCGGTCGTCCTGGCGCTTCGGATGCGGACGGAGGCGTGGGGCGGGAAGCTGATGGCGAGCCGGAGGGCCTTGTACGTGATGACGACCTGGTCCAGGGGGATGCTGTGGCTGCGCGGGGGGCGGACCTTCCTGACGGGGGTGAGCGCCGGTGGGACTTCCCTGGCCGCCACGACGTCCTCGACGTCATCCTGGGCCTGGAGGTGCTCCGGGGACGGCTCCCGCACGGCCACGGTGGTCGTCGGCGCCGACTCAGCCGCTGCGGGCGTCTCCCTGCGGCGCTCCCGCCGGAGTGCGGTGCGGGGGTGGCAGGCCGAGCAGCGCAGGTTGCGCCCCTCCGAGTCCCGGGACGAGTCCCCGTCGTCCACGCTGCTCCTCCCGCTGCCCGCGGAGGACGGCGAGGTCCTCGGGGACGTCCTCAGGGACGGCCTGCCCGCGGCGGTGCGTGGCCGCGAGCGCGGCCGGGATGAGGGCGACGGCGGGGGGAAGGCCGACGCGGGGTCCAGGTAGATGCCGACCCGACGGAGGAACCTGCGCGGACAGAACGTCGGTCAGGGCCCCGCGGCGGCGCCTCCCGGATACGCACCTCTTCTTCACTTACGTCGGAGGGGGCTGCCGCCAGACGTTGTCCACCCGGGAGGTGCGCATGATGTGCGCCAGGCGCAGCACGAGCGCGCAGTTGTCCCGCCCGATCTGCGCGCACCGCTCCTCCTCGCTCTGGACCTGCTTGAGCTTGCAGGAGACATGGCCGCGCTCCGCCGGAGGCCCCACGTCGATCACCGGAAGCGCCGACTCCACCTGGGTGAGTGGCGTTACGTCAATTGTGGACGGGCCCTGCTTGTTTGATCAATGCCCCGGCGAAAGGGGGGAAGAGAGAGAGAGAGAGAGAGAGAGAGAGAGAGAGAGAGAGAGAGAGAGAAAGAGAAAGAGGGCCGGAGGGGTGGGGGGTGGGGGGGAGTCCTCGCAGTCACTCACTCTTTACTGCAATCATCGTTCTCGCAAACAGAAACTGATGTTATAAATAGTAATAGTAATAATTAAATAATAAAAATAAATGAACCCGTTTACACTGTAAGTACTTGCTCTACATCTACTCGGGGGGGCTGGCTGGACAAGTAAATGTTTCACTCCTCTGCCGTCTCTCTCCGCGGCCGGCGTGGCCGTCGCCTTCAAGTATTTACGGCCTCTCCCCTGCATTACCCTTGGCAGCGAGATCGGAAACACGTTCTGTAATTTTCTGGCATTTACACCACTGGAATTTGGTGGGGGCGGGGAGGGGTGGGGGGATTGCTCTGGCGTCTGCGCGGGCGTAAAGGGCTTAAGGGCTATCATTTGGCAGCCATTTTCGGTGGCCTGTCTAAGTGGCAGTGTCACCGCCTCCGGTGGACACACACACACACACACACACACACACACACACACACACACACACACACACACTTCTAGGGGTGCTGTAGGAGGCCCCCCTCACCTTCCTCCGGTGGTTGTGGTACCGGCGCTGCTGCCAGGGCCGCACCAGCAGGTTCTCCCGGCGCGTCAGCATGCTGCAGTGCGACTAGACTGCGTGAGGGCGAGGCGAGGGTGAGGGTGAGGGTCGACTCGCCGGTTGCCTACCTGCGCGGGGGGTGGGGTGACGGCCGGGGCGGCGGCGGCGGGGCGGGGACGGGACGGGCCGGGACGGGGCGGCAGTCTAGCGGACCCGGACCCGACGCCCCGTCAAGCCCCGTCGGGCCCCGTCAAGCCGCGTCCCCGCGGCAGTTGACGACGAGGAGGGGGCGGAGGCCATGCGGGCGTTAACGGGGAACAACGGGCCGGCTTGGGCGGGGCGGAGCGTGTCGGCTGCAAACTCGAAAACTTTGGCCACATCAAAACCGGGCGGCGGGGGGTAGCGGGGGGCGGAGCCCGGAAACGCAGCCCTTCCCAAGAAGGCCTACACTCAGAAAATAATTGTACACAGAATAATAATTGTGCACAAAAAGAAAGCATTTTTAAAAATTAGACGTAAAAACTTAGATTTATGAACTACTAGACAACTGGGGGGAGGGGGGGGGGGCGGATTGAAATGTGTGTTGTGGTCACACTTGAACTGGCTGGCAATCTGTAAATTACCGGGGCGGGGTACTGCGATCTGTTTCGAAGAAGCCGTCCTCGGTGCGGGAGCAGAACAAAATATTTCCACCGCGCTCCGGAAGCCCCAACTTCTAAAAAACAATGTACTTAAAACCCAACAGATACAAAAAAGCACGTCGCCTCGCACAATTTTTTTAAAAAACAATCGAAATTTTGCGGCAACCGCGGTGCGAGGAGGCCCGCCAGTGCACGTTGGCGTGCTTATGTCGCTTGCGAACAATAAAAATGCCATCGTCCGTTTGTGGCGGCGATAAAATGTAGCGCATCGTCGGCCGTGCCAAAGTCCACTCGCAACATAATTACGTGACGTGACGTCACGTGACGGGACGTGACGCATACACAGTACCCTGGAGCCTCCGTGGCGACGGGCGAAGGCCGGGCCTCCACGACCAGGACGTCGTCCACCGCGAGACTCCAAGGGCCCCGCTGCTCCCAGGACACAACCCCTTCGCCCCCTGCCGGGGAGGTGAGTCCCGGACACATCGCGGTCCGGTCGGACGCTGCTGAAATAGTCAGACGAGGACTGCTGTTGCCGCCGAATCGCCGACTTTGATATGCTTTAATGTCCGGGTCGCGAGCGCGGCCTCCGCGGGCCCCGCCGCCGGGGACCTCCGCCATGACGCCTGTGTTTCCGCGGGCGGCCCGCGGCGTCAGTCACCCTGCCGACGGTCGACGGCGGCGCCGAGGACATGACGTCCAAGTCCCAGGTGAGTACCGCGCGCCCGAACGCCTCGCGCGGGCGCTTCCCGGGCGCGACGCGGAGGTCCTGAATGGTCGCGCCACCGGCGTCGTCGTTATGGCCGTGTCGAAGGTGTTACGCGACGGCGGCGTGCCCGGCCAGGATGAGGCCCCCGTCAACGTGTTCGCCCTCAACTACGTGCTGCTGGCGCTGTCCGGCATCTGGCCGCCGGCCGGCCTGCCGCGGCCCGCGCTCCTCGCCTACCGCGTGCTCAGCGTCATCGCGCACCTCTTCTTCTTCGCCTCGTCCGTGACTTACGTGGTGGCGCTGGTGCGGTGCGACACCATGGACGTGGCCATCGGCGCCGCCTGCGACACGTTCGTCATCTACCTCACCAACTACAAGATCATGGTGCTGCTGAGGAACAAGCGCCTCATCCAGGGCCTCGTCGACGCCCTCAAGCACGACATGGACGTGACGTACCCGCCGCTGCGCACCGCCTGCCGACGCGCGGACGAGCGCGCCAACCGCCTCGCCCGGAAGGTACGCGGCCCCCCGCGACGCTTAACCACCCCCGACTGCAGCCCGTTCAGAGAGGCCCCTCTGCCCCGCAGGCGACGGGCTGGTACTACCTGGTGCTGCTCTCGGTGGACGCCACCTACATCTTCATGTTCCTGAGCGCCGAGTTCGCCGGCGAGGTGCGGATCCCGCAGTGGGACCCGCTGTCGCTGCGCTCCACCAACGGCGCCACCTTCTTCGTGTACGCGTGCGTGCCGATCGCGGCCGCGCTCATGTCCGGCATCCACACGACCGTCTTCGACACCATGATCCTCACCTTCAGCCTGCTGCTGGGCGCCAAGATCGACAACGTGGCGCGGCTGCTGCAGACCCTGGAGCGGGACCCGGGCCGCGACCACGCGCCGGGGCCGGACCTGCAGCGCGCGCACGCCGACAGGCACGCCCGCCTGCACGAGGCCATCCGCATGCACCAGCGTGTCATCAGGTTCTAGTACCCGAATCCCCCTTTTTTCTTCTTTTATTTCCAAAGAGCACTGCATAGAGACAGCAATGCGGGCCCCTCGTGTCCCTGCCAGGTTCGTGGACGAGCTGGAGAACACGCTGTCGTCCATCTCCTTGGCCCAGCTCCTGGAGTCGCTGGCCGCCATCTGCCTCCAGGGATATCGCTTCACAGCCGCCCCAGTAGGAAAATCTCAGCGATTTGTTTTCTCCAAAAATATATTTTTTCGAGGGGCTGTTTTAAAATTTCACCGAAAGTAGAAAAAAAGGGACTTGACAACGACAACGTCAGAACCGTGCCGGCTTTTTTCTTGCAGCCGTCTCTGGGGGATGGGATTCCCCTGATCAACTTCTTGCTGTGGCTGCTGCTGCAGCTGTGGATCCTTTGCTGGAGCGGAGAGAACATCGCGACCAAAGTGAGCGACATCGTTGCGGGCGTTAGCGTGGGCGGGTGCACTGTTTAAGTATTTTTCGTCACTTAACAAAAAATTTACTCTTAGTTTTTGTTCATGATTATTTTCGTCACATATGTTGTGACAAAAATTTGTCACATAAAACGATTGTTCATGGAATTGGTAGAAAATCAAATTTTTGAGCGTTCAGCCCAGACGTGACAAAAATTGTGTCACCAAAATATTTTGTCACGTGACGAGAAAGTCGCAAAGTGACGGAATATTTAAGTGACGAATTTTCGTCGTCAATATTTTTAGCCACAAGACGAAATATTTTTACGGTGTGTTAGAGCCGTCGCTCTTCTTGTTGCAGAGCAAGAACCTGGCCGCGGTAGCGGGCCGCTGCCACTGGATGGGCGCCGGATGGCACTTCCAGATGGACATACGGATGGTGATGCTGCGTGCGCAGCGGCCGCTGTCGCTCACCGCCTTCAAGATGGTCAAGCTCAACTACCCCGTGTACTTGGACGTGAGTCGCTCGCTGAACAATAAAATTGGCAAAGCCATACAGGTTTTTACTTACAGAAGGATTTTTTTCGGATTTTGCGTGAAATGTGTCTGGAACCACCCCTTAGACGGCAAATCGTCATGAAATGTGTGCCGCATGCCCCTTATGGCTCCGGAAAATGCGGAAAACACGTCACCCACGCCGGGAGGGTAGGCAGCACAACTTGCACTTCACATCAAGCACTTTCGTGGAGAAACCACGGGTGTTTTCGAGCAACCAAGGGCGGTTTTGTGCTATTTAGGACCTCCTCAATCTCCCACGTCAGTTTCATCGAAATCGGGAACACAAAATATTTTTCGGACAAAAAATGGCCTTTGTGATTTTTCCGATTTTGGTCAGGAAACAAATTTGCGATTTCTCGCGGGGAATGAGTCTAGACCGACCCCTAGACATCGGTTCGTCATGAGATGTGTGCCGCATGGCCCTCATGGCTACGGAAAATGCGAAAAACATGTCGCCCACGCCGGGAGGGTAGGCAGCACAACGTGCACCTTACGTTACGACAAAGTCACGGGCATATATTAGAAACCAAGGACGGTTGTGCAGTTTTTGGGACATTCCCCATCTCTTGTTTTTGTTGATGTTTGTTGAGTAAATTTGGACTGAATTCATTGTCATCTTTATTACAGATTGTTAAGAACTCGTACTCTCTTTACACCTGTATGCTGCGCATGAAATCTGATGACACCAAAAAGAGGAGGAAAAAGAATTAACCTACTGGCGGCAGGCATTTGATGATTATTTTGTTTTCATAAATTTCACCAAGTGTTATTACTGTCATTGCCGTGATTTTTGTGTTAGCATGTACATGGATAGGCTAGAAAAGATCAAATAAAAGCAACATTTATTTCTTTACACAGACAGTATTTATTCCTTCTTTGGACCCTATACAGAGAATCTGATCTGCAATTGAATTCAAATCAGATTTGCCAGTTACAATCTTCCTCGGGCCACAGGTCACCATACAAAATCAAAAAATTGAATTGATGAGGAAACAGTTTCTTTTATACACTTTATCACGTTGAGAGGATGGTGGTGGTCACATGCCATAACGTGGTGACTAGCTCATGACTCTGACTGTGTTACACAACTTCCTCAGAAATCCATTTGCTGTTGATACTCTGAATGATTTCTACGTTACAACTAGATCATAGCCAAATAATTTGGTAGAGTCATGGTAACAAACTGATAACCATAATTAATGTTAACAAGTTGGAGATGGTACCTTCTTTATACATGCAGGGCGCATGGAAACGATTGTGTGAAAATTAACAGGTGAACTTGGAGGAGTACAAAGAAATATCTCAAGGGAAATTGATCTTAAGAGAGAAGTATTTTAGAACTTTAGTTTACTGAAGAAAATTTGCATAGATGTCAATGAAAGCATATTTCACATTGCGCCCTGTCAACAAGCAAAAACAGCAATATGGGAATCAGCATCTGTCTATGATTGGTTTAGTTCAGTATGCCATACAGACTTAATACATACACTATGACTTCTCTCTCACGACTATAAATGTTAACAAAGAAAAACTAACAATATGGGGCCGCATATTGTTTTTAATAAAAATAACTGACAAATTTTTACTTCTAAAATAATGAAAATATATTAATATATCTATGCTTTAGAAAACCACTTAAATTATCCTCCATGAAAAGATAACAGAACACTTCTTTATGGAATCCCGCTCAAGTCAACTCAGTCATTACTCTAGGTAAGTCAAGATAGAAAAATCATGGGCCACGCTAGTTTTCCAATTAAGAATGAGGTTCATATATTTTCACGTCTTTTGATAAAAAAAAAAGGTACAGCCAGAGAAAAAATATTGCCACATTAAAACCCATTTCTGACAACTTGTCTTCTGAAAAATTATGATGGGCTATGAAGTTGTTTTGTATTGCCAATTTGAATATTAGATATGTTCCAACACTCACTTTTATTGACTGAACCAGGCGGCACCGCAAATACATAAAGAGTAGTCGAGAGAGGAAAAAAAATAGTAATTGTCTAAGTCTTCCAAACCTCATAGACAACATGTGGTGATCTGTCAATTGTAAAGTTAACAATTAGTGATATGGTTATTGAAGGCAAATTCTGCTTTTACAGACTTATCACACAGGTAACTTTCCATTTTGGTGGAAATCTAGCTCATCTTTGGAATAGTATAGTTAACAATCCTTAAATTAAGCAAATATTTTGCAATTGTCAAATCAACCAGGGAGATTGTCTATGAATGTTTCAACATCCGTTCCATTGCACACCAACCCTCCAGTTTCTCCTATTTCTTGGTTTGAACCTTAAAATTACAAAAAATGTAATTCCCTTGTTAGTCCTAAAATAGTAACGCCACACAAACTACAACTGTAGAGAAGAGGAAGGAAATCTTCCTGTGGAGTTAGTTCTACAAAACAGGAATCAATGACGATCCATCAAAGCTCATCTATTTGGTTTTGATAACAATATTGCAGTTTTTCACTCACATTCACACCAATGCTCACACACACATAGGGCTGGTCATGTATCATGTAAAATCGGTATTGGACAATGACATGATGGTTAAAGCCGCTTCCTGAGAAATTGGCTTGGTGCAAAACTGAAATGCAAAAATTGACTTGATTTAAATTCCTATAATCATGTTCTGAGCACTCAACGTGTGTGTGGCATAAATACTAAAACCAGACACACGCTTTGGACATGCACAATGTTACACTGTTGAACAATGATATGTCAACTCTTTTTAGTAACAAACTTAGAAATCATACATTTATAGTAAAGAGTAAAAGTAATAAGTACTCATTGATAGAAATACACAAAACCCTTAAACATTTGAAAAAAGATTTGTTTTGTAAATTCTTGTTATAATATATATCAAACTTTGCTTCATTAACATTTCTAAAATTTTAAGATGTCTCATCAATAGGGGCACAGATCATGATATGTTTAGAAACTGGTGTTTTATGTTCTAATACCTAAAGCTGGCTCATCAGAAGGCGTGAGTGGTTATAGTTTTAAAGATTATATCACATAGCTCCGTATAAGAGTTAAAAAAAAGTTTCCTTAGAAATAACATTGAGAAAATCTGCATTATGGGGCTCAAACTATATTCAACAAACATTTGAGATCGACCATACTCACATCATCTGGCTAGTCAACACAACAGTTAATGCTTAACCTTAGCTGCACACTAATCTTAATAGAATGGTTCAAATATTAATAGTAAAATAGAGCATTCAATTACTTTTGAATGTAAAATTGGTTGAATCTAAATTATCTGACTTCCTTGGTGCTCAGGTTCAGTCAGAACTCCATATGGATTCAAAATAGAGCATCTCATATGAGAAGTGCAGAAGATTTTTTTATTGCTAATTACCTGTTTGAATTGACTCAAACTTCAAATGTTGTGATTCTGTCTCATCACAGATTATAACAATTAAAAAGTAACAGTTTGATTTATCTGGCTAAGACAGGAAACAAAGAAATGAAGATTCAGCATCTACATTTTATGAAAACTATGAACAAATTTAGATTTAGGACATGCACATAAGTATGTAATCAAACAAATGTAGCACGTCACTTTAGCTACTTGTAGATACAAAATTTTTGTATTTTATTTTTATAATTTTGAAACAATTGTATAAAGGCAGACAACATTGGAAAAAGGAAAATTTCAGAGATTCCAAAAATTAGTTGGAATATTAAAAATAATTTAACACTTTAATCTAAATATTTGAGCCCCATAAACTGCATTGAGAAGGAAAGGAAAGAAAGTGGTGCACACAGAGACATGGGAGGAAAAACATGGCCTTTCAGTAGCACTTATGTGATGAAAGACATGTGTAAGATGAAAGAAAGGAAATCCTCTAAGGAAGTCTTCTATGGATGGTACCAACTCTCAACCGAAAGCTAGAATTCCCTAAACAGAGGCCATGGTGAGACGGGGAGCCTGTCTAAAAACAAGAAGTGCACCAAAGAGATGGCAGGAACTAACTAACCAGATTCTAACCAATTTTAGTGAACTTTGGGTGAAATCACAATGCCTCCTTAGCACTGGCTGCACACTATACTACTTCAGCGAAGAGAAAGATACACATAACTTTTCTTAAATTTGATGTCTTTGGTTTGAAGAAAAGGTTGTCAAAGACCATTTAATCCGCAACATTCAGAAAAATGTTAAAACGAGAGACTGCCAAAGACAAAGCACATTTTCAAATGTAAACTTCAAAAACAGAGCCACTAGCAATGAGAATGGAGAAATTAGAACTGTGATTAAACATAGCGGACAATCTGTCCTAATAGTCTACAATCATGCAACTTTAAAAGCTATGTACAACTTTGGTTTCTCTTTGCAATGCTCACAAGCAAAACAAGCTTCTCTCACACAGGTTAAGATGATACACACAGGTACACAATGAGCATTGGTTTTCTCACTGTTTGCATGTCTCTGTGTACAACTAAACAGAAATAGGAGCCCTTGTAATTGATCCTCTTATTATATTATACATAGCAATAGATAATATTTTTCATAATACAATTAGCATTGCTAAACAAGTCATGTTTACAGAAACAACAAATAGGTTCGGATCTCATAATTCAATTTTACCTAATTTTTCTTAATTTAAGCTGATATGTGTGTTTTCTGCAATCCCCAGTGTGCCCCACAACAAGGATTGCCCCTGTAGCTTTGAGCCGCGTAACGTCTTTCTTATTTTAAAGACAAAAAAATGGACGGAAACTCTCACATACCTGTGAAGACATCATGTGTTAGATTTTCATACCCTTCACAGGGCGTGACTCAAGTTTTGCTGAGTTTGTGTCCCCGTATTCAGCAAACCTAACACATTCTGTCACACATAGCACGTAAACAGAAAGGGCTGACACAATAGAGCTGATACTAGCAAGATGTCCAAGCAAGACTACTATGTATTCTGCAGAAAAAGTTTCATAAAGAACCATCGGCAAAACAGAACATAGCTCTAGTACTTGAGAAACATCTTTCATTTTGCAAGTACAGCCTCTATGTGTGTGCAGTCCATACAATTTATCATAATTCTATGAAATATCACATCAACCTTGCACACACAAAGCGACTACTAGATTCAATAAATATTACTCTCATAAAAGATTCTACTAAATTTGTTTCAAACAGAAATCAACACAGAGCATATAATATATAATTCTACATAAAAAGTTATGCCTGTCATAAGATGCAGATAATAGAGGCACAGACTCTCTGAAGTTTATTCGCTAGGTGTCTGGCCAACAAACTGAGGTCTACAAACTATCTTGGAGTTCCACTTACAGCACCAAGTAAAAGCTGCATCAGTACTTTAGAAGCATTTTTGTTTTGAGAAACAAAGACAACTAGCAGAATATACTACAGGCCCCTGTGCCTCTGTATGACTGCAAGTCGCGATTGTCCAATATTAACAAGCAATGGTCAGTCTACTTACAGTACCATTTGGGCAATATTTATAGAGAATGGACTGTGAAAACATTTTGTTCAACTTTCCACCTCTGATAAAATTACTCACTTTTTAGAGAGTTACACTAACAAAACACTGTCTCATTAATTCTGCTGAAATTGCCCAGCACATATCGTCTTCATTGAGATCTCTGGCAGCAATACTGCTATTATAAACTACAAGAGAGGCTCATAACAATGTAAGCAGCTAACACTGAATGTTTCAAGTTCTCAGGAACGACAAAGTAGAAATATGTTAAGACCTGTCAATCACACACTACAAGACATAAAAGTATTCTGTTCCTATTATAATGAGTACTTTTGCCTTAGGGTAGGTAAGGAAGTCCCCACGGCATTGCTTTGGTACAGAGAGGTAAAATTGGTTGCCAGCAATGGACTGTCCAATTCACTCTACCCTCAAGGTGTTTTGGTTTATTGCTATCCATCACTGAACAAACCTACATAAAAGTCAAACACGAATAAATCAACAAATAAATTAGTTTGTGTTACTACAATGATTAACACATCAAAAAAGCCTTTCTTAACCTAATGTAAGGCTGAAATTCATTTGATTCACCTTTGCCTCATTATTAAACTAAATGCAATCACCAGATAATGAACATCAGCAAAATATAAAACGTTTGACTGATCTAAAGCAAAACATGACTCTAAAATGCATGATGGGGTAAAAAAGAAAAAGAAACATAGGTCCAATTTTCTTAAAAAAAAAAAAACTGGAGAAATAAAAACAAAGTCTTACTTATCAAGATCGTACATAAATGCCTCATAAAATGCATTCTCAGCAGCACGCCAACAGGCACAGCATAAAATCATGCTTTTGAAACAATAAATTTCCATGCAAAGAAATTGATTATGCATGATATTTCATATGGTTCGTTCAAGTTTTCATTTGCTACAAAAAGAAGTTAAACATTTTCTAAAAGAATGGTAAAGGGCACCTTTGGTTTAAAAACATTTTTTGGAAGAAAATTATAAATGGAATGTAAAGAAATATTGAGGCCTACCCCAGCCAGGCTCAGCCAAGCCCACTATCATTACATAAATTATAATAATAATCAATTCGCCAGCGACCTCCGACCGGTTAAGTGCTGAGCTGCAAGTAGCTGTTGAGGTTATCCATCTTCCTCAGGTTAGGGTCCCTGCAACAGACGAAGGCAAAGATTCAGAAGGCAGAACACGGACACTCAGGCTGCGGCTCGGATGAGATGGAAGGGGCCTCCTTTCGACCCTGCCGCCGCCGCGGCCCCCGTCACTGCACAACACCACGGGCAACACGCGCGGAAGGCAATCGGCGCGGAGGTCCCGGAGCAGCCCGGAGCCCCTGGCCGGGTAGGCAGGGTGCCTCGGGTGCGTGTGCGGCGGGCTTGCCTAACCCGAGTCTGGCAGGCGCGCTGGCTCCGAGCCCCGAGCCGACAGTCGAGCGCGACGTTCAGGTGCGCGGGGGGCGGGCCGTGGAGGGGGGGGGGGGGGCGTCGACCCGCTTCGGTGTCCGTCACGGGGACAAACGACCCCACCGGGAAATTCTGCGCCGACACGAGTCGACAGAAGAGGCCCCTGTTCCGCGCACCCTCTTGCTCCCGGCTCCCGGCGGCACCGACTGCCTCCTCTACAATTTACGGGGAGCGGTCCGAGAGGAGGAGCAGATTCCTCTGCTTGCCTCCGTCGGCGGCGCTCAGCGGCGGGTCAACACGGAATTGGGGCGCGGCGGTGTGCGCAGCGCGCGGCGCATACTGCTCAGCAGGCTGCAGACTCACCTGCTGAAGATGTCCTTGAGCTCGTGCTCGGAGACGAACTGGCCGAGGCCGGTGACGAAGAGGGCGGAGCAGGGCGGGTTGGGGCCCAGGGCGCCCTGCGGGGGGTGCGGCCCGCCGTGGTGTCCTTGGTGGGGGCCGGCGTGCGGGCCGTGGCTCTGGTGCCCGTTGGGGGAGCACGAGGACCCCGCCGGCGAGGCGAGCGCCGGGGACGGCAAGAAGTGCGGCATGTGGCCGTGTGCCTGCGGGTGGCCGGGGGCGGGGCCGGCGCCGCCCTGCGGCCCGAACACCCGCCAGGCCTCAGCCTGCTGCGGGCAGACGCCGTTCATGTCCTGCGGCACGAGGAGGAAGAGCAGGTCAGTCAACACGAAGCGGACGCCGGCGGGCGCCTCAAAAAACAAAAACAAAAAAAAACCGCTCACACTAAGAAAGAAGTCGCAGGCTGAAGTACCGTGCGATACTTTCTAGACTGCGCGATTTTATCGAAACAAAAAAAAGTGATTTATGCAAACTCAATTTTATAAAATCTTTAAAAAAAGTATTTTATTGAATTTAGAAAGCGTGTCATTATTTTTTTGCTTCGAAGAGCGTTACGAGGCCCTTTTTGCTTTAGTAAGAAGTCAGAAGGATGGTGAGGGTGCAAACTGCAGGGAGCAGGTTTCGAGATCACACTGTTAGTGGAGAGAAGAAAACAAAAAGGCGATGAATTTACAGAGTGTTTACCAGAACACCGAGTGTGATTTCGACTACTTCCGAGAGGAGCACTGTCCGACGAAACAAGGTGCGGAGAAAACCACAAACACACTATAAGCTATTTGCATTTATATCGACAAACAATCTAGAGGCATTTCTTTGGGAACAAAGGTAAGTATCCCGTATCGCAAATGCAAATAACCACTCATGTTTGGATAACTGGATCAGGAGAGGGACATCCCAAAAAAACAAATACAGCACTTGCGCGGCGAACAATCCAGTCCAGTGCCAACATAGACACCAATTTAAAATGAACTTTCTAGAATCTGCCTTTCGGCATAAGGGACAAGCGCTGGAAAGCCGAGGGCGCGCAGTCCGTCTCATGACCCAGATACATACAGCTTTTAAACAACGAAACGCAACACGTTCGGTTCCAAAGATCAGAAAAATTGCAAAAGAACTAGAAGGCCAGGGAAAAATTTTCCCCCGTACTTGTAAAAAAAAAAAAGGGAACTGATCTTTGAAAACGAACAAAGCATATCACAGGGAAGGCCATGCACATCTAACATCAACCGACATCTTATCCTACCAATGTATTCGTTCAAAATCCGCAAGCGCATTAGGAATTTGTACATTAAATTCGACGCGCACTTCGATAGTTCAGCCAATTTTTTGGGGGGGACCTGACCGGAAGCGCGTGTTCATTACACGAAATAAAGAGATAGGCCGCACGATTCTCGCCCCCGCCCTACAGCTTACATTTACCTATCAGTTTTTGAAAGAAGAAAACAACAACGAAAACAAACTGCGGCTTCATATTGACATTTCGGTCTAATCTTTGTTCCTATTCACAAATGGGCGTATTGTTAGGAACTGGATGAGCCTCCCCCCCCCCTCCCCACCTTCCCCTTCTCCCCTCCACCCTCCCCATTCTAATCCTCAGGGACTGTAAAGAGCACACAGATGACTTGGGGGACTGGGCCGAAGTGCAGGGGTACATCCGAACCATCTCTTCTGTCTCTCTATCTCTCTCTTTGACTTAAACGGGAGGAAAAGGATAGGAGAGGAAAACAAGAGAACAAGAGAAGACTGTTCGGAGGCAGCCAAGGGTGTCGGTGTGTAGGTGTGCGTGACAAAAGTGGTGTGATGTGCATTGTGAGGGGGAAGTGGGAGTGTCAGAGAAAAAAAAAAGTTGGGAAGAAAAGGCAGAGGAAGCAAAGTAGCCCAGAGCCAGAATTTCAGCTTTACGACATTTTTTGTGGGGCAGTCGATGTGGGTTCAAATACCGGCACAAAGAAATGAGGACGTATCGCAAGTTCAACAAAAAAAAATCTAAACAAGGGATACATCTTAAGGAAAAAAATTGTCCCCGATGTTTCACTGTGGGCGACAGGGAGAGAGAAAAGAGAAAGGAGTGAGAAGGAGACAGATGATGAAGGCAGCTGTGGCTATCGGGTCATCGAGGCGGCTCTCCCTCTCTCACTCCCTCTCCATCCCTCCCCTTCACTCCCTCTCCCTTCGCATCACGTCCATGTCAGTCATATTTCGTTGCCTTCCTGATACCTATCTAACCTTCAACCCTCTCAAAAGTGGGCATGGGCGCGTTGTCCTCCACCCCCTTGTGAAAAATAATGAACAAATAAAAAAACAAACGGTAGGGTAAAACCACGAAATATGTAAAGTAATCATAAAAACTCGGTGTGCGGCTTTCGCATTTATACTGATCACGTACGATTGCCAGGTATTCACTCAGTTAAAAGAGTTTAAAATAAGCAACGTAGTTGAGCAGGGCGCACACCGAAACTCCTGTTCAGAAGGGCGTGCTCCCAGTGGGTTGCCCCGGAGGGGGGCCGGGGAGGTCCCCCCGTGGGGCGGAACCCGCGTGAGGTCAGGCACAGTGCTGAACGGTGCCAAGCGAGATGCACGCAAACATCACCGAGTGCCGGGCACCAAAACGTGACAAAAAATGGGTGCTCAGAACAACAACAAAAGTAATAAAGAAATGTGCTTGTTGCCTCTTTGAATATTATGCTAACAGTGCGTTGGTGATCACATTATAGAGAGAGAAAACCCCGTGCTCGATAGCGCTCGACTGAATTGTTTGGTTAAACAGAAAAGATACAAAGGCATGCAGTTTGAAAGGCCACAAAAATATTGTGAAACGTTAAGCGGAGAGTGGACAGCACAGAAGAAAGGGAGACAAAAAGAGATCGAAAGAGAGAGAGAGAGAGAGAGAGAGAGAGAGAGAGAGAAACAGAGACAGACAGACACGGACGGAAGGTAGGGCAGCGGAAATACAGCAGAGTAAATATAGATTAAAAAGCGTGCGTTCTTAAACGAAGGCAAAACATTTCTAGAGCACAGAGACACACATTATAGAGAAAGAGGGTGCAGTCTAAAAAGCTCCAGCAAGGTCCACTTCCGGTATATAGAGGGTCTCGAGCCTAAATATGAGTGGTTTTGAAACGGCTCCGATGGCCATGGATCCCTAGTGACAGAAAGAGAAAGTGAGAGAGAAAGAGAGAAATGATATGGGCAAGGATGAGCCATTTCTTTGACATGGGGATAGGTAATGTCGGTACTACGCGGGTGATGCAGGCAAACTAAAAGCAGGTGTTTTTGAGTAAGATAAGTAGGCTGTTTCAGGCGTTGTGGTGATGACATCTTATATTTGATTTCTGCACAGGAAAAATAAAATGTACCTCGAAACTTTACGAAATCAATAAGTTGGCTTCGGCTTATTCAATAAGTACGCTAGGTATTTTTTTAAAACTTTTTAAAGACGTATTATAAAACTACTCACGTGTGCAACCAAAGGTCTTAAAAATGAGAGTAAACTGAAAACTGATTCGTGCAAATAAAGATGAAACATATTTCGTAAAATTGCGCCTCAGTGCATGCAAACGCATCACAGCTTTCTGGCAAGGGCACGCCCATCTCATATGACTCTTTTGGTTTTAAAAAAAATCCCACTAAAATAATAAATGACGACCTTCTTTTTTAAAAAGGAAAAAAAAACTAACCTTCCTCTTCCGAGCCTAACCTTACCATATTGTTTTTTTTTTTTTTACCGCGAGAAACTCGAATGCAGCACCCGTGCGACACTCCGGTCGCACCATAATGGCGTACTAAGGCAAGTATGACGAATTCACGTCCTTCCCTTCAGGACCCGTTGGGAGCCTGCTGCCGACGGGCTACAAGGTACGCTGTGTGGGTGTCTGTGTGTTGTGTTTCTTGGGGGGCACAGAGTGTGACTCTACCGGGCTGCGGTCCAAGAGATCGCCTCTCAGTGTTCGTATGGAGATACGATAGGCCACAGGAAGGGAAAGAGACCCTCCCTGTCCGGGTGTCTCCACAACCCGACATGTAGGCGCAGCCCGAGTAGGAAGAGAGACCATGAAAAGTAAAGGCAAACCTCGTGCGAGATTGTGAACGCGAAATTCCTTTCTGTTTTTTTTTTGTAGTAAAATATTCCTAACATTTTTTTTCCGGAGTGGACCAGACCAGCCCGGGAAGTGGACCTGCCGGAACTGCATATTATTGGTGAGTGGACGTTGGTTCTCTGGACTAACGTGTTGGGTCTGGCTGGCGCCCGGGAGCCCCGGCAGGCCGCACGCCGCGTAGCCGGACTGACTGCAGGCGGGAGGGACGGCTTGGCTGAGGCCCTGGCTGAGGCCGGCAAGTCCCCCGGCATGG
Source organism: Megalurothrips usitatus (assembly GCA_026979955.1). Taxonomy (NCBI): domain Eukaryota; kingdom Metazoa; phylum Arthropoda; class Insecta; order Thysanoptera; family Thripidae; genus Megalurothrips; species Megalurothrips usitatus. The sequence goes on from CM049606.1 coordinate 8,360,697, forward strand.
CCTCCGGCGGGGACCCCGTGGCCCTGCGGGCCGAGGCCCTGGCCCAGGCCCTGGCCGAGGCCCTTGGTCGAGCTGCAGGAGGCTAGTCAGAGGTAGGAACGTACGGGGAGCTGTGGGTGCAGGGCGGGGTGCACCAGGTGGTGGAGGGCGGGGCCGGGCAGCTCCGCCGCGGCCGAGAACGCTATCGGATGCTGCCAAAGTTCCGGTCCGCCCGGGTAGAACGGGGACAGGTCTGCAACAATCAGAAACAGAGCAGTTCGCTTGCGTGTCCGCACAGAGGTGTACACAAACCGTAGTCATAGTCGTCACAGAATGCCCTGTTTTTTTTTCTTTCTTTTCGAGAAACACCGTTAACGGACTGCCAGAGGTGCTACTTGCAAAAGTTTAAACATTTAAATCGGCGACGTGGAACCTCCCCCTCAAGGCTCGGGAAAGAACAAAAGAGCTCCGTGATACTGATGGGTTAGAGCACGAAGAAAGAGGAAAACGTAAAGCGTTAGAAGCTAAGGCCTACAAGGCGCTTCTGAAACCGTAGAAGCCACTACCGTTCTGATTCAACAACACTAGCTGTCGGGAGGAAGGCAGAACCCTCAGAATCTAAATGCCTTTGCAGATATCGTACATCTCGTACAACCCGAGACCCCTTCGAAGCGTAAAAGTGTTTCTTTGGGACGAAACAACAGCAAGACGAAATAAAACAAACATACGAAAAGAAAATAACATCCCAGCAGAGACTTTATTACAACAACACCATGCAGATGTAGCGACGAACCACATGCCTAAGGGTATATAGTTTTAGCAGTAAAAACAAATAACAACAAAAGAGAAAAAATAATACATCATGCTGACCAAATAATAATAATAATTATACGCGAAATAACAAATAAAAAAGAAAAGGCGTCCGCGTGGTTCCAACTCCCGCGCACCACGGAAGGCCCACCGCGACGCCCCAAACACACAAACGACCCCCCCCCCCCTCACTCCGGAAACCAGACCGGAAAAGCAGCCCGGGCGGCAGCCTGTGGCAGCAGGTTGTGGGGCTCGCGTGTGGCCTAACCTGCCCGGGCACACACACACACACACGTATCCCCCGGGAGCAATGTGGCCTCGTGCATTTTGTAACATTCGTGCTGGTCGCAATTAAGAAACATGGCGTATTATCCGGAGGCGAGGCGCGTGAAAGGAGACGCAGGACTCTCCTCTCTCCCTCCCCCTCACCACCCGACGCCGACGCCTCCCTTTTCTTCGCACGACTTCGTCGTCTTTCGGTTCCTTTTCTTGTGTTTCCCCGCACTGTTTAAGTTCCGCCGCAAGTTGTTCCCCTCCCCTTCTCTCTCTCTCTCTCTCTCTCTCTCTCTCTCTCTCTCTCTCTCTCTCTCCACCCCCTACCCCCAAAAGCAAAGAAACAAAAACAAACAAAGATTGAATTTTAAATTTTAAAACTAAATTAGATGAGAACTTTCGTCTCGAAACAACCGGTAATTTTTTCCCCCTCGGATTTTGCCACAAAGTACTGTCAGACCGTGTGGATGACACACACGGGGACGGTACGCGAGTGGCTGTGTGTAAGTTTACATTTCGAGAACGCGAGCGCAAAACAAAAAAAAATTGTCCGAGCGCGTAATGCGTCGCAGGCGAGCTAACAACACATGCCCGCGCGCAGAAAGTCCCCCGCGACAAAGGGTGAACCGGAAGTGCGGAGAAGAAGGGAAGGGAAAACACAACAGCACAAAAATCCTCCGGTTATATCCGCGTCGGGGCTTCGCGTGCGTTGGTACCGCACGACAACACGCCAGCCAACATGGCGGCCGCGCCACGCGCCGATCTCGTATTCCGATACATCGCGCCCCGTTTCCACGCAAAAAGCCTCCCCACTTTATTGCCCACAACTGCATTCAATGCACCTTCCCTCTCGTTTTTCTCCTCTTTTTTTTAAATAAAAGTCCCCGTCGTAACGCAGAAAGTCATTCTTTTCCTTTTAAATTGTTGTTGTTGCTGTTGCGCTGGACGACCGAACTGTTGCGCGCCCGCAAACAGGGTAGCCAACCGACCAAACGAGGGTTGGCGGCGGCGGCGGCGGCGGCGGCGGCGGACTTCCGTGCGCCATGCAAACACATAGTGGCAGGCGGAGCGAGCCAGATATATAAAATGCGCGCGCAGCGAGAGAGAGAAAGAGAGAAAGAAAAAAATTAATCCTGCATAGATTTTGCTGGCTGCACTGCGGCACGGCGGCGGCGGCCTTCGGACGCCTGCCCGCTGCCTTTTGTCTTATCGTTGGGAATGTCGATCGACATGCGATGTCAGTGGCGGCCGAGGCCCGTGGTGGGCGGCGCGGCACGCGGGGGCACGGCGCGGCACGGCGCAGCACGGCGCGGCACGGCACGCGGGGGTACGGTGCCTGCGAGCGCCGGGGCGGGACGGCCCGCACGGCACGCGTGCCCGCACGACCCGGCGCTGCCTATCGGCCAGGCGCCCCGCGGCTGTCCCCAAACCTGGGCGGGTTTTTCTTCCGAACGCGCTGGCTGGTGCGGACGACGACCCAGTGCTCTACTCCCCCTCCCATCCCCCTCCCCCCTCGCCCACTCTTTGTCTCACAACTGAGACCAACAGCTGCTGCCGCCGCTGCCGGCGAACCAAACTTCATGGAGCGCCAAATCGACCCCCCATTTATGTAATGCGAGAGCACGCTTCGGCCGCCGCCGTGCCGCGATCTCTGTTTTGTGGGATTGAAACCCGAGATTTTGGGGCCGCGATAACGACCGCCGCGGCCTCTGGGGGGGCCTCCGGGCCTCGGCGGGCCTCTCCGGGCCTTTCCAGGCCTCTCCAGGCCTCGGCGGGCCTCTGCGGGCCTCTCTACGTGCCCCAGGCCTCCCTCCAGGCCTCTCCCGGCGGCCGTCCGCAGTTTCACGGGATGCCGGCCGGTATTGGATCGCCGTGGAGCGTACACAGCGCGGCGCTGCCCCCGCCCCCCCCCTCCGCAATGAAATCGCGATGTAAAATCGTTGATACGCGCGGCGGCGGCGCCCGCTCCACACCGCGCGCTCCGCCCGGCGATGGTCCACGTCCAGGAGTAGCTAGGCCCCGAGTGGGCTCAAATATTTGAACGGCATGCGGCGCGGCGTGCGTGCACGCACACGCGAACATGCACGCACGCGTCCACGTGCACGCACACGCACCGCGGTAGGTCAGGGGCGGACGCCGGGGGGCGGGGGCGTCCGTCCCTGCGCGCTGCGGATACCGGCGCCTCGGCCCAATCAGTGAATTAATGCAACTATTTCAGGAAAGGGCGGCTTCGTTTCGGAGAGGTAACGTTAACCAAATAAGAAAGCGTTATTGAGGCAGCCCTGATAAATCCCGTTAGCTCATTACACGCTCCTACCTAATGCTGTTTGTGTAAGGGCGGAACCCTTCTCTCCTTCCTCCCCTCCCCCATCTCTCTCTCTCTCTCTCTCTCTCTCTCTCTCTCTCTCTCTCAGACTGTGCCTGTCCCTTCCTCCCGGCGGCGCAGCCAACTGTACAGCCTGCGACAAAATTGATGTGGAAACAAACGGCTTATAACTCCAACACCCCCTCCCCCCTCTATCTCTCTCTCTCTCTCTCTCTCTCTCTCTGCGGAACAGCTTTGCGACGAGACGCGTGCGAGAGAGAGAGAGAGAGAGAGAGAGAGAGAGAGAGGGGGGGGGAAGGGAAGCCGAGAGCCGCACCGGCCCGGCCACAAGGTCCGGACCGAGGCTGGCGGCGGTCCTCCGGTCCTTTGGCCGGGGCCGTGGCCGACCCCCCGGGGACGCCACCCGTCCAGCACTCGTAATCACCACACAATTTCGCACGACGCTGCGGTCGCGTCGTTTCCCCCGCAACGTCAAACGGAACGTTAGTGGTAGCAGCTGCAAGATGTTCCCGTATTTTAACGGAATGACCCCTGCCGCATACGGCGGAGACGAACGTTAACGAAATCGACAGGTATAAAAATGGACCCAGGAGGGAAATAAATAAAAAGGGAGGATGCGGACGCCACGGCTACTTTTAAAGAAAACAGAAAAGAAAAATCTATAATGAATAAAGCGTGTTGACTTTTTTTTTTGGTCCAACAAAACAATAGAAACAAAGGTCATGCTTTTCCGCGGAGTCTCTATGCTACACGCGTTAGTACAGATAAATGACATGGTAAACAGGCAAGGGAAAAATAAGAAGAAAATGGATGGGCTAAAATGTTTGCATGCGTTGCATTATTGTCTAAGCCAAAATCGCGGAGCAAACCTCTGCCGTAAAAAAATGCAGCACACGCGGAAAGAAAAGAAAACTAAAATAACGCGGCAAACACAGAAAGAAAGGAAGACAACGAAGAGTTTTCTGAAGCGGAAGAATGAAAATTAGGTTTCGTTTTCTCAAAGCACGCAGACACGGCTAACCTACCTTTTCTCGGCCCAAACTATGTAGTACCTCTGCACTTAAAACAGTGCAATTCATTTCGATAACTACATAAAATAGTAACACGGCCTCAAGCTCAACTCAGCCTTAATAAATGTCAGTGTTCAATATGCAGCATTGACATTCGTTAAGTTTGAATCTGTTTTTGACTTCAGAAAGTAAATGCATACTGATCCCCGCTTGAACCTGAGAAGGCCACACCACAAGCGATGTAATACTAAGATACCGCATGATGAGATGATACCAGACTGAAAATAAAATAAAACTGTATTATAAATGTACCGGTGTCATGCATGACTTTTCACATCCCACCTCCTGATCCCATATGATCACAAAGATGGAGCTCTGCGACGAAACAAATATATCACAGGGTCAGTAGAGAAAGGTAAATAAGAAAATAGAATAAAAAGAACTCACAAACACCTGTGTGAAGGCACCATAAAGGTCACTACAGAAGGAGCTAGATGCAGGTGCAAGCGGTTGGTGGCCAGGCGGTCTTTGCATGCAAGCGACAAGCGTACCAGCTTGTTGTGCCGCAAGGCGCAAGGATGTCAAAAAAGTCCATCGTGATCAGCAGTTTCCATTGCTCTGTTTAGAGCCCATGAAGGGGCTGTTGACGAGGCCGTGGCGGTTCCTTGCGCCCTGGGCTCCACAGGCGGCCGGCGGGCCATGGGGCTCTGTGTGGCGGTGCGGTACTTACGTTGGGTGAGTGGGTGCATGAGGGTCTGGTGAGCGGGCGCGACCGACGCGCTGGGTTGCTTTGGCTTGCTAACTTTGGTGTTGCTCTTGGCAAACTCGAGGCGAATCGTTTGAGGCAAGTCCGGGTCGAACCGAACACCCTGCTGTAGACAAAGGCCCAGCCCAAAAACAAAAAAGGAAAAAACAATTGAGGTAAAATGGTGGTCATATAGTGCAAATGGTGTGTTCCGTTTGAAAAAAAAGAGTACACTAGCACAAAGATGTAACAATGCTTCTTTCAATTTGGGCTTGCCTTGAATTTACAGGACTATGAATACAATTAGAACGTCGGGTGTTCAAGTTAAAAGTATAAGCTCTTGGTTTTGTTTGAGCAACGTTTACAGCAAGATATTAAATTGAAGTTAAAAGAAATAACCCGCACAGCCTCGTGCCTGTCCGCAGTGCAGTGGCATTAAGGAAGCATTGTTACCAACTGAAATACATGATCATACTGTCAAACAGGTGCTTGCGAAATCAATCATTGTCAGAGGGCAGTACAAGAAGAAGTGACTTAGTTAGTTTATCAAGTTCTGGAAAGAAGAGAAACAACACATAGGGATTCCGAAAGTACCTGTGTAAGCTTGTGAGTTAGTGGAGGGACAAACTAGAAGCGTTGGATGGATCCAACTGCAAGTGCTCTCGTTCATCCATTCATTCACTTGTATCACGTTTGAACTGAAGGTCTAAAGCTACCATGTCCCATCACTATAACTCGATCCCCTTGCAAAAGAGTGCCGATTAACCCTGCAGGAAGCACGTACTTTGCTTTTCATTTATCATATCCATCCTTACAACATCCACACATCTACTCCCTTGCACCAGAAACCTCTATAAAGAAATCCACACACACACACACACACATTCATTCACTTTGTTTTTTCTTTTAGAATTAATTTGGACCCAACCAATGATACTAACATCGAATTCATCGAAAAGAGACATAGTCGTTCGTGAGTAACAGTAGCACACAAGGTAAGAAGAGAGGCCACTCAAGGAGTACGGGCTGGTTGCAGTCGAGCGGCGCCATCTTTGTACAGCGTATACCGTGATGGTGGTGCTGTGAAGAACGGTGTCTACAGCGGGAGTGCGCTACGAGCCGCGTCTGTTGATAGTGAGAAACGCCTAGACAGCAATTGCTCTCATTTCGACTTAGTATGATTGGTTGGTCAAAACAACAAACAAAAAAACAAAACGGGGGGTGAGTTGTGAGGCTGCGCATCGTTCTCTTTGTATGTACAATTGGCAGTGGCCATTTGCTCACGAGGAAAAAGAAGTAACACTGACAAACACATCTCTGAGTGAAAACCCTTTGCGTTAAAACCCGCCGCGTGGCAGTGTATGTGGATGAAAAGTCCGTCTCACTTTCCAAAGAAAACAAAACAAACCACACGCGTGCCAACAAGAGAGTAGCTTGTCAGTGCCACGAGTGTGTGTGTGTGTGTTGTACCCTGTGCACAGACGCCTGAGGTGTCAGACCGTACTGACCTGCGCTGGGAACGTCCTCAGAGAGCTCTCGGCGGCCACACTGTGTTACTACACTGAGGCCTGCCGGGTACACAGGGTGGTTAACACAGATCGTGTGAGTATGTCTGTGTGTACGGATATGTATGTGTGTGTGTGTAAGTCACGGGGGCGTGGTCGGTTGACGCACCTGAAGGTCCTGTTTGGCGGCCTCCGCCCCTGCCCGCGTATGGAAAGTGACGAATCCGACGGGCTGCAACACAAGACAGGACAGTTTTTCTCACTCGTTTCCATTTCACTTTCGAAACGAACCAATTTCTTTTTGCTTTCCGAAACGGAGCGCGCATTGATCGGTGGGCGGAGACGGCAACAACAACAACAACAAAAGTGATGTTCCACTTACCGAAGCTGTCTTTCCATTCTTGGTCGTTACTTTAAGTAAGGAACCCTCGTATCCCTGCAACACGAAAACAGGGGAAAACGATGATGAATGTCCGAGGGATGAAAACACACGTCCGTTCCGTTCCCGGCCAGTTTTAGTGCGCACGTCGGCCGCGTGGTGGCGCTCTCGGCGCTGTCAACGGGGACACTCTGCTAATGGTTATGGACGTTTCACACGCACGGCTGGAACGGTTGGGAGCGGCACACGGGCCGTCCCCCCTTCCTACTTCTGCCTTTCATCGACTTTTCCACGTCGTGAGGCTGCCGTTTGCAAATGGACTGTTTTCATAGACGACTCATGCGACATAAAAATCGACAGAGGCGAAAGCGCGCCTCGAACGCGGACACGAGCTTCGAATTTCCGGACGCGCAGGGGAAAGAACCCCACTCGGCCGGCCGCACCCGCCGCCGGGAGTGCGCGGAAAGGTACACGAGACATCCACAGCCCCGTGGCGGCAAGATGTTTCTCTTCTTTATGTGACGACCGGAGAGGATAAAAAAAAAACAGAAGAAGGGGGGGGGGGGGGGGAGAAAGTTTTGCGACTGTTTTCATATCCTTGCGAAAACGAGCGTTGTGCGCGCGGGGGCGCGGACTTGAAAGGGGGATAAAAGGGGCGGGAAAAGGGAAGTAAATAAGTGAGGGGGGGGGGGATCCCCAACACGGGCGACACGCGAGGCCTGGCGCCGGGATCCCCGGCGACTGGTACCGGCGGAGCACATGCGGATATTCGGCAGCGCAGAGCAAGAGGGGGGAGACAACGAACCAGAGCGAGACAGATAGATGAAAGAAAAAGGACGGCAATACCACCTAGTCGTGGCGCGGTGCGCTCGCTCGCTCGCAACCGCCGTGGAAAGAGTCGTTCTACTATCGATCGAACCAAAAGCCAACGAGTCGAAGCAGCAGGCGAGAGGGAGAGGGGTGTCCGAAGGGGCGGGGGGGGGGGGGGGGGGCGTGCGAGAGAGACAGAACGCGGCGGACGTGCGGGGTTTCTCGCCTTGGTACGCGGCGGTCTGGCGCAATATTGGCCTCATCAACCACGGCTCTACGGGGGCGAAGAGGCAGCGGCGGCGGCAGCAGCAGGGGAGCCGCAACCCCATACCATGCCCACCCATAAAAAAAAATGAATGAACTGTTTAAAGAAAAATAAAAATCACCGGTGACCCACGCCTTATGAATGAAGAAGAACAATTATTGTAAAGGTTTACTGACCTCGTAAGCTCTAAACAGCAGGTACAGCTCGCGCGGCTTGGCGTCCATGGGCAGGCCGCTGACGAAGAGTGTCCGGACCTGGAGAACAGAGAGCGGAGACGGCAAGGTGAGTACAACAACGTGGCGGCCAACACCACAACGCAAAACCATTTCATGTTTTACTGTTTTTTTATGTGCTATGCTTTTTTCCCTTTGGGTTAGGGGATGGGGGAGGGGGTGCATGGCGCTTGGGGACACGGCAACGATGCAAGGATGCACGGACACTTTTATTTACTCTAAATCGCGATCAGCAGCGCAGCGGCGGCGGGGCCCGGGGGCCCGGCAGGGCCGCCGCGGCGCGGCACGGCTGTGGGAAACAATTCTTCAAGTGGCTGTGATCCACTTTCCGTTTCCTTTTCTGTCGCAAAGCGCCGCGAGACCGGACTCGCGCCCTTTGCACACACAATTATTTTCATTCAATCTAAATGCAAATAGCGCAGGAGGGCGCGGGGCGAGGTCTGCGCCGACGATGTGACCAAGCGACGTGGACTTCCCCCCTTCCCGGCTCCGCCGCGGGAGAGTGAGTGAGAGAGAGAGAGAGGAGAGAGAGCATTGGGAGGGAGAGAGTGTCATGCCCCGAATAAGCGCTGCAATGAAACGGAAAACCAAATCTAAGTCGGCTCGCCGAACGCGCCCACCCGCACTGCCTCTAAGGCAGAGGCGCGCGCCCCGCCCGTCGCTTACTGCGGATACTGCAGGCATTTCCGGTTCTCAAAAATATTGTTGCTGACAGAGAGAGACAGAGAGAGAGAAAGAGAGAGGAGAGAGAGAGAGAGAGAGAGAGAGGGGCAGAGGGACCAACAGGCATCGAGACTTTCACAGCAGCAGCCACGCCTACACACACACACACACACACACACACACACACACGCGCACCCTCTCACACCGTGGGAGGGTGGGGCTTTACCTGCAACAGCCACTGCACACTCGAAGCTACTTACACCTCTCACTCTCTCTCTCTCTTTCTCTCCCTCTCTCTCTCCCTCTCTCCCTCTCTCCCTCTCTCTCTCTCTCTCTCTCTCTCTCTCTCTCTCCCTCTCTCTCTAATGAGCGCGAATTACCTCGGCGCTCACGCGTAAGCTTCTTATTCACACCTCGGAGCACGCCGGTGCCAGCAGCCGCACCCTCGCATACCACGGAGAGGGGGGGGGGGGGGGGGGGGGGCGGAACTACTTCTGTGATTCGCCCAAAATTAAGCCAATCTACTATACACTCCCCGAAAGACGGGGCGGGAAAATTAAATGCATAGTTTTCTGAGCGAAATCACCACCATCAGGTCGGTATATAATGGTCGAGACGAAAATTGAGTCTTAATTTGCCGTCTGGATTTTATGCCCGCATTATCACATTGATGATGTTGATGATGCTGATGACGATGATGATGATGATGAAGAAGAAGAAGAAGAAGAAGATGATGATGATGACGATGATAACCCATGAGCTGTGCGCGCGCGGGGGAGTTTCCGGGGCTGCAACGCCACCAACATCAATATTGTCTCACGGACGTGCAAACGAACAGAACCACTACTCTCTCCCCCCCCCCCCCCCTCTTTCTCTCTCTCTCCCCTTCTCCCCCTCCCCCCCTCTCTCTCTCTCTCTCTCTCTCTCTCTCTCTCTCTCTCTCTCTCTCTCTCTCCCTCTCTCACTGGTGCCGCGGGGCGAAGCGCGGTGGGTCGGCGCAAGACCATGGAAGCATCTCTGGTATGTGCTCTGTGCAAAATTCAGGGCCGTTCGGCCCGGACGGCGGGCGGCAGGCGGCGGGCTGCGGCGGCGGGCGCGGCGGAGCACACACAGGGGCCAACTTTTGAATGCACCGGCGAGTGCTGTGCGCGAGCGGGCACAGGTGCGGGACGGGGAGTGGGGGGGGGGGGGGGGGGGGGGGGGGGGGGGGGGTCAGGCAGCCGGCGGCGGCAGGCCAGAGGCAGGCCAGAGCCTCCGCTATTCACCCGCCATACAGCGCGCCCGGCAGTGAGCAATGGAGAGCACGAGTGGCCGCGGCCTTCCCCGCACAATTAATCTTCTTCACGCGCGCGGCAAACAGAAATAAACAATTTCTTTTTCATAAAAAAAAAATATATCTTTAAAAAGACGGGAATCCGTGCCGAAAACGGGCGCAGATCCCGCACTCCTTTCCGCTCTAGTCTGCTTTCCGGTCGCAGCTGCTTCCCACGACCGCCTTAAAGGAATACGGGTCTTCAAAAATAACTATTGCGCGTCTGGTATATGAGAATTTGTTTTTTAAATAATAAGATTTCTAAATTCTTATTGAACATTAGTCCTGTGCAATGAGGTACCCTTTTGTCAGGCAAAAAAGCCTTACGTATACATTTTTTTTAAATGTAGGCATGTAAAGAAAAGATTCCGTAGTCACCAATGAGAGCATGCGATCTTGCCTGTGACGGGGTCAACCAGCACAACATCCCTGCACGCCCCCGCCGCTGCGCCCTGCGCCTCCCTTAAACGGCTTGACCTACTTGGCGGCGCGGCGGCGGTTGCAGCCGCCGCTGCCGGGTGGCGGGTGGCAAACCACTGGCGGCACCGCTGGCGGAGGCCTCCCCGCCGCCGCCGCGACCCTTGTCATACTTCTTATGCCGCCTTCATTTCACCGCCAATTTCTCATGACGACGCTCTACTCTGTCGGAACGAGCGCCGGTCCGCGCCGCCGCGGGTTCAAATCCCGCGCGCGCGGGGCGGAGCTCGTGTGAGCACGGGGCGGCGCCTCGCGGGACGCCTGCCGCCGCCCCGCCAACAGAAACAGGCCGGGGGGGACGACATTTGAGCGCCGATGAAAATTTGGGGGGCGGCAAGGAGGGGGGGGGGGGGGGGTACGAAGAAGGAAGGAAAACCGCCACTGATGATGACGACGCATCATCATATATTTTCCGGGCGGCGGGCAGATGTCTCCTTACGACATCACGGGGGGGGGGGGGGGGGGGGGGGAGAGGGGGAGTCGCTTTGCCGCCGTCCCGCCTGCGTGTCTCTGCGGGCGGTGTCAGAGGGGATGAACACAATGCTGAGCAATGGGGGCCCCGCGGCTTACGCCATCTCAGCAGATGCACTACTTGGCCTGCGACACACGCAGACGCCCCCCCCCCCCCCCATCCATCCGTCCCCCCCCCCCCCCCCCCGGCAGAGCACGGCCCTCCGAGACCCACTGAATTGTTACAGTCGCGAAAAAGAGGGGTGTCGCCCCGACTGTAAAACCACCCCCGAAAGTGACAGAGTGCGTTTAAAATAAGAAAACGTACGCCGAAGCATCAGTTTTATTTAAATGTAATTACTGATGCATCCTAGTGAGATGAAATCATCGATTCGGCAATTTTTTCCCTATGAATGATAGTATATCTATGATGTTTCTCCCCGCACCGCGAAGATAAGGGGCGGAAAATAACGGAGGTTGCACGGAAGTGCTCCGCCCGCCGCGAGCAGCGGAGGCCCAACCTAAAGGCGGCGGCGGCCGGCCGGCGTAGGGGTGGTAGCGGCATCGTGCAGGGGCGGGCCCAGGGGGGAGGGGGGGGGAGGTAGGGGCGGGCCCAGGGTAGGGGGGGGGGGCAGGGGGTGTAATTACGATAATGGCGTGAGAAAGGACGCCGGGGCGCGCGCGGCGAGGCCACCTGCCCCGTCGCCAGCCGCTGCCGCCGCCGCCACCGCCGCCGCCACCGCCGCCGCCACCGCCGCCGCCACCACTGCCACCACCGCAGCACGGCCACCACCACCAAACGCAGGCTACCAACACATTGAGTAATTTTCGCGCCCGCCTCGCACCAGTTCAGTCCGCCTATACGACCCCCTCCCTCCCTTCGACGACTCCCGCCACACAGACGCACAGACTGTGCCGCTGCCTAGTTCATTCCACGGCTGTTTACAGCTACGTATACATTCCAAGGAAGATTTACATGTTTTTTTTTTGGAAACTGATGATTTTGGTGATTTAATTGACTGCCAGAAATTATTTTAATCTGCTGGAAATTTTATGAATTAAAAAAAAATTAACGAACTAGAAATTAAAAAAAAATATTTTGTAGCAAGTAGTTACGGTTCAGCGTTACTTAGATTGGGAACGGCCGGTGTGCTTCCTGCCCCCCCCCCTTCCCCCCCGTGACTCGAGAGTTTGGCGGCGGACAAGCAGATGCGGCACAGAGATGGCCACCGAATCCATTAATTTTCTCATTGCAGAGGAGGGAGGCCCGGCAGAGCAGTGCTGCGGGGGACCGCGGGGACCCCCCGCAGGGCCCCCCATTGTGGGCGCTAAAACAATGCGGCGTGCTCTGTGGTACTTCTGGCCGCCACGCGCCGCCACGCGCCGCCACGCCCCCCGCCTCTATCACAACCGCACAGCTGATGCCTACTGAAACGCTGCTCGCCCGCTGAAACAGTGCGAGGCGCAGCACCGCCACGCGCGCTGCCGCTTTTGTGATAATATTCCTCATCAGCAAGAGCAGGAGGGTGCGGGGGTGGGACCCGCGCGGACCGCCCAGCAGCCAGCGGCAGCGATTCAGCCGCCGCCGCCGCTGCTGAATCGTCCCGAAATGAAGCGGCAGCTGTGGTATTGAGGTATTAGGACTAATTCAGCACGCCCAAACACCAACGCAGTTATTTGTCCGCTGGCCAAAAACACTGTCACACACCCCACTGCACTGTCGGAACGTCATTTCAATTTTTCTTTGTCAGTAAAAACATTAAATACGTCAAAATACTTGAAGAAAATAATTTATTAATGTCCGGCTGTTAAGTTGGTTGTCAATTTCTGTTTCGGCGCGCCTACGCTTTTCCGAGCAGGATAACAATTTTCTTGTGTGTGTACACCGGTTTGTTTCGGACGCCCCCTCTCCCTCCCTCCCTCCCTCCCTCCCTCCCTCCCCCCCCCCCCCACCCCCCTCCCTCCCTCCCTCCCTCCCTCCCTCCCTCCGGAGCCGGCCGGCCGGTGGCGCGCGCCCGCGCGGTGTCCAGCTGGATGCGTACACGCGACAGTAAACAAATAATCCTTTTTGCGTCAGGTCATTTGAAGGCGGCTGACCCCCCGCCTCCCCCCTCTACTCCCACCACCGCCGCCTCTACTGCTGTGTGAACTGACAATCAATTCCGTATCCTCCTCCTCCTCCTCCTCCTCCTCCTCCTCCTCCTCCTCCTCCCCCACCCCCACCACCTCGGCACGTCAAATTGGTCGCCTGCCTGCCTGTACTCAGCGAGGAGCACAGAGAGGGGATAATAAAGCAGCAACTTTTTTTCATCCTATTTTTTTTTATTTTTAGGACCGCTCGTTTATTGGGGGGGACTAACCCCCACCCATCCACATCACACACACACACACACAATCGGGAAGAAAAAAAACGACGTTTACACATACACCGTACCCATCCGGTTTGGCACACCGCCGTACACCACAGCGTCGTCGCTCCAATTAATGTTGTGGCCGCGGCACCAAGAGATTCCGAAAGAGACGGCTCGTCCCTCTGCCTCTGTCGCACTCATGGGGCGTCCCTTCCGGGTGCGAGAGAGACAGAGTGACGAAACGACGCCGCGCGAGCATCGCGGAACCCCGCGAAACGCTTATTTTCGAAACAATAAAAAAAGAAACAAAACAAATTCTGCCGTAGCGCCACGCGAGTCGCGTGCGGCCGCTCCATTTCTCATATTCATTTTTTCCTACCGCAGCACGACGACGACGACGACGGTTATTCACAGTTATTTCGCGGGTTATTCACAGGCAACGACCCATTTTGATTTTCGCCGGCGCGCGGCCGGCGCGCGCGGAGCAAACTCGCGCTGCCGTCGCGGCCGGGCCTCCTCTTTTCATGCGGAAGACGGCATAAGAAGAACGAGCCATCGACGGCGACACACGGCCGGGCCCCCCCGCCGCGATGTCAAAGGGAAGCTCTTTATTTAGGCCCTTAGGAAATAAAAGGGGAGCCGGGGGGAAAGTGAGCGGCAGTGAAAGAGGGAATCGTGGTACTCTCCAGAGCCGGGGCAGGGCGGCGGGGGGCGCCGGGGGGCGCCGGGGGCCTGCAGTGTGGCCGAGCCGCCGGGGCCCCTGGGGCCCCTCCTCCCTCTCGCTCCCACACCACCATCCATCAATGTGTCCCCTTTTAACGCGCATGTGGTTTTCCCGCTTTGCTGCTGATTGGAGGAGAGCACCCCTCCCCCACTCTCTCTCCCTCTCTCTTTTCTCTCTCCGTCCCTCTTCCTCACTCTTTTTATTTTTATTAGTTCTCCCTCTCGGACAGCAGGTGGCAGCGGGAAGCAGCCGGGGACATGCTGGTTAAGTCAGCCCTCCCATCCTCAACCGCGCTTCAGTGGGTCACTGAGGCATTGGCAGGCGCAGCGAGAAAAAAAATAAATGTCAAATTTTTACCCCTTCCACTTTTTTTGCATCATTTTTCTCCTGGTCAGAAAAGGAATGCCGCAAGAGAGTACGCCATGGCCAGCAGCGTTGTATCTTCTCTGTGCGGTGCGGGCCTCAGCCCCCCCCCCCCGGCGACACGCGTGCGGAATGCGTTTAAGGGGCTCCTGTCGAGCGTTGTGACAAAGTAGGTGTGTCGCGGCGTCGCGTGGGCGGGCGGTGCGTGTCGGGCGCGTGTCGGGCGCGTGTCGCCGCCGGGGGACATGTCAGGCGCGGCGGGGCGGCGGCGGCCGTGTACAGCCACAGCCGGCAGAGGTGACGATACGACACGGGAAGGCAATCCCACCCGGAGCACAGCACTGTGACGAGCCCGCGCCGCCACCGCCTCACCGAGTTTTTTTAAAGGATTATTATTTTTTAAAAAATTATAAAAAATCCGAGTTAACACCAAACCGCTGTATGGGGCGGACAAGTTGGTGATGGTAGTGGTGGAGGAGGTGGTGGGGGTGGAGGAGGAGGTGGACTTCCGGGTCCGTTTGGCATAATGGACGTTCCCCATCCGAGGCTCACGCCGCTACCCTCCCCTCTCCCCCCTCCCCGCCCCTCTCCCCTCTGCGGTGGTGGCGCTCCTAAGGTGCCGCACACAAATTCACCCCCCCCCCCCCCCCCACACCTCTCAGCCCCTCACGGGCCCACCGCGGCCGCCACTTCTCTTCCCTTTGCTTTCCCTCCCCCACCCCCACCCCCCGGGGACGTCACCGCAGCAGCCACTCTTGTTAGCTGCATCCCCCCGGCAAGAGAGAGAGAGAGATAGATAGAGAGAGTGCGAGAGGGAGAGGGAGAGAGAGAGAGAGAGAGAGAGAGAGAGAGGGGGGGGGGTGCAGCGTTATCTGTGCGAATCAGCAGAGGGCTACGCCGAAGTGCCGCGGACGCTGCAAAGTGATTAACACACATTACATCGTTGCCGCCGTTGCCGCGTGCGCGGGTTCGAATACCCGCGGAATCTCACACACCGCGCCCGAGCCGCACTCGTGCGGTCACATCGTCCAAATGTGGTGCGGCGGTGCAGTCGGGGATATTCGAATCCGCACCGCCGCCGCCGCCGCCGCCAATCGCGGAGTGTGTGTAATCACATCCCTCTTATCCGCAGCCCGAGGCACTTGGTGGTCAACTAACCCCACTACTAATCACCCCCTCCCCTCATCTCTCTCTCTCTCTCTCTCTCTCTCTCTCTCTCTCTCTCATCCTAGTAATGCGTGCCACGCGGGTGGACCATCAGCCCGCCCACCCACCCACCCAAACAGTCCCCACCCCTCCCTCCTTCCTTCCTGCCACACATACCTCATCAACATTCATACACATGAATATGATACAGGCTCTATGGCGAATCATTCATAGTGAGTTACGAAGGCCTAAAGTCGTATGCTGCGCCCCATAGAGCCGCCAAGCAGCCGACGGAGCCTAGCGGGGGGTGGTCGATACAGAGTTTCTCTCTCTCTCTCTCTCTCTCTCTCTCACACACACACACACGCACACACAGCAGACCAGCATAATTGAACAGTCCGCTCGCAACTCAAATCGAGAAAATAACTGCAAAACCACGACTCATGAATTAAATGCACAAATTTTAAGAGTCAAGCGCGCAATGTCAAGATGATGACAGAGTCACGCGGCGTTGTCGGTCGGAAGGTCGGCTTCCAGTGCGGCCTCTCCTTGGCAGTGTAGGATCTCCATAGGCCGCTGGAGAGCCGCTGCTGGAGATACGCTACCCCCCCCCCCCTCCGCCCTTCTTCTCTATCTCTCTGTCTCTCTCTCTCTCCCTCTCGCTTTGAGTGTAGGCCGGTGCTCGCTGCTCGTCACAGCTGTGCGCTGGACACTTGGTGGCGCGGTGGCGGTATAGTGCCTGCCTGGCCGACTGCCTGCCTGCCTGCCTGCCTGCCTGCCTGCCTGCCTGGCCGACTGCCTGCCTGCCTGCCTGGCTACCTGCGCTGTCGCGACCCGCCGCAGCGGCCGCGCTCAAGCTGTCCAGATTTAGACAGGTAGCGTGTGTGCGCGCGCGCGCGCCGGCCGGAGCGAGACAGAGATACAGCAGAGGGGTACGATCGTCCAGCGAGCGAGAGAGATAGACAGAGAGAGAGAGAGAGAGAGAGAGCACGCTACGCTGCGCTAAATAAAGGATGCAGCCAAATGCGAGAAGCTAGTCACATGTCCATTGCCCGTCGCCGTATCATAGAGGCAATACCGCGCGCGGGACTGCGACCTGAGAGCGAGAGAGAGGGACAAAGGGGACGGAGAGCGGTAGCAGAGTCTGACACGAGAGAGAGAGAGAGAGAGAGAGAGAGAGAGAGAGAGAGAGAGAGAGAGTGGGGGGGGGGGCAGCACTCTGCCGAGAGGTCATAGATGTATAATGCAGGTTAGACTGGCAGTGACAGCGGGACGGGACACGGAAGGCGCACCGTGACGTGTGGGCTGTGGGCTCTGACGGGCCGGCGGCGGCCGTGCCGTGCCGTGTGCAGGCCGTGCGCGCCGCGTGCCGGCGGCGGGCCGCCGTCTCCTCATCAACACCCACGTAACTTTCCGGACGCACTTCGCCCGCCGTGTGACCCGCGGCCGGCCCTGTGACGGCACCACCGCGCCGCCGCCTCTGAGCAGGTGTCTAGCTGAGCTGTCCGCTGTGCGGAGCCACAGCCGTCACCCCCCTCTCTGTCTCTCTCTGTGCTCTCACCCCCTCTCTGTCTCTCTCTCCCTCTCACTCCACAGCTCTGGTCCATAAAGAATGAGAGAGGGAATAATTGGTAAAGAAACGGGGCAGCACAGTGACGTGACCCACAAAACTCAGGAAGCAAAAAAGGTTCCGGGTACCTGAACCCGCGCCGCACGTGCGGACGTTTTAGAAAGTTTTTTTTTTTTAGCACCGTGCGGGAAGCACAGGCAGAGAGCTGAAATAAAATCAACCGGACTGATTCGAGCTTGAGAACCACGCGAAGTCAGGTGCCAACCAATCAATCAATCATCGTGTTTTTTTTTACAGAACGCTTCTTTTGTCGGAGGTCAGCTCTGTTTAACGGGCCGACGGGTTCGCGTCCGAGGCGCCGCCGCCGCCGCCCTGCCGTCTTCCGGCCGACGCAGCCGCGCAGCCCGGCCAATAACTGCTAATGGAAGCGCCGCGCCCTGCCGGGATGCCCTGCCGGGGGTCCCTGCCGGGGGTCCCCGCCGGGGGTCCCTGCCGGGGTCCCGGGGGTCCCTGCCGGGGTCCCTGCCGGGGGTCCCTGCCGTGACGGCGAGATTCCTAGTGGCGGTAGCAGAGGCGGGGAGGCGCCTGCAGCGGAGCGGGTAGGCCGGCCCGCACGGCACCGCCGCCCGCCGTGCTGCCTACCCCGCCGGCCGCTCCCGCCGCGCACCTCCTGTTGTGAGGCGTCGACCCCAGATAACCTTCTACAGGACCAGGGACTACGCCCGCGTTACTTCCAAATGACTTTTATTTCAAATCCCGGATTTAAAAATTCCTGCCCGAAAAACAAACAAGCCTGGATTTTTAAAAATCCTGGATTTAAAAAAAAAGCCGGATTAAAAAAATCTTGGAATAAAAAAAATGTTGAAACTAAACAATTAAATCTAAAAAAATGCCGGAGTGAAAGCAAAGTCAGACATTGCCGGATTACGCGCTCCGGATTACACTCTCCACCCTGGATTACGACCGGATCGCTTCCTGTTGAGGGGCTCACTTACTGGGCTATCGGCCGCGCAGACGGCGTCTGCCTCCGTGTCCATGAGCGGAGCTCTAGAGCAACAAACCTGCAACACACAGAAGGAGAGAGAGGGATACAGTTACGAGCGTCCTGACCTAACCTAACCTGGTGCTGCTCCTCCGCCCCGTCGCTGTGTAGCATACGGGGCCACACGGAGCCGGGGCGGGCCTCTGCGGGGGATGCAGGTAACAAGCGCCAGGCCGCCGCCTGCTACAGTCGTAGCCGGCCGCGGGGGCAGAGAGTGAGAGAGAGAGCGAGAAAGAGAGAGCGAGAGAGAGAAAGAGAGAGAGAGAGAGAGAGAGAGAGAGAGAGAGAGAGAGAGAAGGGGCTGGCAGGTGCAGAGAAATGGGTGGAGGAGACTTTAACTACCCTGGGGACTACATGTAAATTACATCAGTAGCCCGACACCCTTCGCGCGTCCACCACCACCCCCGCCCGCCCGCGCCCCCGCTCACACGAGTGAAAGCCCGCAGCGCTCCACCGCCGCCAAAGAGAGAGAGAGAGAGAGAGAGAGAGAGAGAGAGAGAGACGAAGGGAGCAAAGTTGTACAGACACACACACAGAGTAAAGGAGAGAGTGAGAGAGTGCGATTCTCGGTTCGAGCGTCCCCCGTTGTGTTGTGGAGGGATATATGCTCTGACAAAATTTCAGTCCAGGGACTGACTCGGGACACGTCCGCGGCCTGTGTGTATACATGTGCTTCCGCAACAATTCCCGAGAAAAAAAAACACGAAAAAACAATCAAAGTTTTTCTGAATTTAAAATTTGGCTTTTTTTTCAGAATTTTCAAAAAAACAAAGTTTCCTCGCGCAAATGAGAGATAGAGACACTGGGGAGCCAGTGTAGCGGCGCTAACTGCCTCTTCGCCGCTCGTGCCGTGACCGGAACGCTGCAGTGTGCAGCGGAGTAAAGGGGATTCCAAAACATTTCCTTTGGAGGTATATAAGGATTCACAGGACGTCAGGCGCGGTGCGGGTGTGAGCGCCCCCCCCCCCCCCCTCACCCTACCCCAGCCCGTGCTCGTCGGCTACAGTCCATTGCGCCCCCTCACGATAACCGTGCTCACTCCGTCCTTGTCGCACCGCCGGCGCGGGCCGCACCGCGGCGGGCGGTGTGCGAGCGAGAGCGATCTAGTCAGCAGCGGAATATCATTCTCGGCCTGGTAAAACGCGACTCACGTCCCAGATTATACGTTCCGCACCGGGGAGCCCCCTCCCCTTCCCTCTCTCCCTCCGGCCTGACGGCCTGCAACTCTTTCCCGCCACGCCGACACACGCCTCCCTCCCTCCCTCCCTCCTCACCCCCTCCCTCCTCCCGGCACCTCTTTCCCGGGCAGAGAAAATAATCACTCGGCACCGGGAGGGCCGTGGGGGCGTCAGGAGGCGGTGAGAAACGCCCTGCAGTCGGGCGGGGAAATCGGCCACTCATTCACGTATTACGTGGCCGCGACGCAACCGCAGATTTTTTTCAGCTTTCTCCACCGCATATTATCAAGAGTCACGTGATCCATATTGTTTCTAGTGACTTCGGGGGGCAACTTTTGCAATCGATGATGATTACTGATTTTTTTTTCATTCTGGGGGACCGTTGGACGTTGATGGAAATTCAGAGCAGTCAGCATCAACAAAGTTCCCCGAGCTTCCCGCCGCTTCGGCTCCCTTCATGTCCCTCATGGGTCGCTCTCCATGCTGTTCCGGGGGGGGGGGGGGGGGGGGGGGGGGGGGGCAGGAGCGGGGGAGCGGGGGGGGGGGGGGCGCTCGGACCTCGAGATGCTTTATTGCTTCCGTCGGGGTCGGCACACACCCGCGTACCTCGCACGCCGGCCCCCCGCAGATACAAACGGGGCCGGTCTCGCCTTGGCTTTGCCTTGGCTCTGCAGCCGTGGCGCCCCCCCCCCCCTTCTCTCTCTCTCTCTCTCTCTGTCTTCTTTGGGGGCGATAGAGGAGTGGCAAACGTCGGAGCGAGAGAGAGAGACAGAAAGAGCGCGGAGGGCGAGGGCTAAAGCGACTGGGCGGGCGCGCGCGCGGGGTGCGAATAGTAGTAAGAAACGCACCAGAAATACTCTGGCCACGTCTTTTCACAACCTCCTTCCCGTACTCTCCCCCATCTCTCTCTTTCTCCTTCAGCAGCACCCTCCTCCACTCTCTCTCTCTCTCTCTCATGCCGTGGAACAAGGTCAGGGGTCGGCCGTAAATCAAGATAGCCGGAGTGGCGGCGGCGCGGTCAGAGTAGGCGAGCAGTGAGGCAGCAACAGCCGCGGCCTCGGGGCCTCGGGGTGTCGCCCGCCGCTGCAGCCGCCGGCCAACGTCCGGTGTTCACGAGGCCGATCCTGCCGAACCCCGCATGCCGAGTGCGTGCGGGTGAGCGGCGGAAATAATACAACGCGGAGTATTAACGTGGTGACGTCTCGTGGCAGGGGCGCCAGGGGCGGGCTGTGGAGGGGAGAGAGCAGGGGAGAGAGCAGTGGAGGAGGAGGGGGAAGGGGGAGGAAGGCGTCAAAACGGATCCTCCGCCTGCCTTTATCACGTCAAAATGTGACACACTAGGAGGGCGAGAGAGAGAGAGAGAGAGAGAGAGAGAGAGAGAGAGAGAGAGGGTGGCAATAACAGGCTGCGGTGCGGGAGGAGACTCCCAGTGCTGCTGCCGCTGCTGCCGCTGCCGCTGCTGCCGCTGCTGCCGCCGCCACAGCGCAGAGGCCTATTGCAGGGTCACTTTGCGGTTTGGCCGTGACGTGTGGCCCCGGCGGTGGCCCGGAGCATCGACAGCAATATAGAGGGCCCGCGTGGCGCGCTGTGCGGAGGCGGTGGGGGGTTATGGGGGGGCAAGGGATGGCGATATCTGGCAGCCATAACTGTCGTCCGCATGCACAGCGCCGCTGCTGCTGCTGCCCCCTCCTCCCCCCCCCCTTCCCCTCACCGCCATCCAGATAACAATATTTACTTGCAGGCCGCGAAGCATTAGCAGCAGCGGCGGCAGGCGGCGGTGGCGGCGCTCAGATCTGTCCGCCCCTCTCAGGACAGCACGTCACGCCCTTCTTCCCTCTCACTGCCTTGCCTTTTCTGTGTTATTATTGCCGCTTTTCCTCTCTCTCTCTCTCTCTCTCTCTCTCTCTCTCTCTCTCTCTCTCTCTCTCTCCGGCGTTTTTCCGCTGTTTTTCCCCCTCCCGCATCCATCGATCCTTAAGGGGGGGGGGGGGGGGGGTAAGTTGATAAGTAATGAGAGGGGCCGTCGCACGACGCCTCTCCGGGAGATAAAACCCGCGACTAAGTGTCAGGTCGTGTCCGCCCCGCGGCCCCCGCGGCCGCCACACTTCCGCGTCCGGCTGCCGCGACGAGCATTTCATCAAACTAAAATCAACAAGACGACGGACGACGACCGGATCTCGAACGTCGGAAAATAAAAACACGGCGGAGATGAACAAAATTTTTTGTCGAGGTGGCAAAAGCGGTCGTTTTGGGTCCGAGGATAAAATTTGGAAATTAATAATAAGCCGCGAAAACATTTTTTAAAGTTGCGAAAGTTGAAAAAAAATGTTGAAAAAATTATTAAAAAGTGAAAAAAAAAAGGAAAAGATAAGATCGCTGTGGCACAAGAAAGTTCCATCCTCGGCCGGATGCGAGATGGCCGCGTGGTATGGCGGTCGACTATCGACCCGCGACGCCGGGAGAGGATTGCCTCGCAATTTGTCTCCGCGCGGTAACGACAACTCTGCCCCCTTCCCCCCTTCTTCTGCCCCCCTCTGAATCCCTTGCCGTGCGGCGCTGCGGAGAATACGAAATCGCACTTAGTCACTTCGGTGCGGCACGGCGTGGTCGGTGCGCGGCGCGATCCTCTTGTGGAAACTTGGGGCGGCAGCGGCGGCGGAGGCAGCTGCGGCAGCTGCGGCAGCTGCAGCTGCTGCAGCTGCGGCAGCTGTGGCGGCTGCAGCTGGGGAGCGACCGCGATGCGCCAAGAAGAGCCGCGCGTGGCGGCGGCGGCGGCGGAGCTACTACTTGTACTGCTACCACCGGTCTATTTAGTGGTAGACGGGAGATGTAGTATACGGAAGATGGTTTGGTCGCTTCTTTTTTTGGACAAACACAGGGTACGTCGCATTTTGTAAAGTTCTTTGTCGCTTTTACATTTGCATTTTACATCGAGCCTACGAGATGACAGGGGGCTCCGGGTACAGCTCACTGCTATGCTGCAAGTGGCTACTGGCGGCGGCGTGCGTCTGCTGTGACAGCTGGCCGTCAGGATGACAAGGAGAGGGAGGGGGAGGAGGAAGAAACGAGTAGAGTGCGAGGGAGACGGAGAGAGAGAGACGCCACGATGGCACGGTGCCCAATGAGCTCGTTCCAGCCCCCCATCCCCCACCCCGTCGGGGGCAGCACTACTGGGCCACGGGTGCACGCTGCATTCAAACAATGAAGTCATGGTAGGGCCGTGCAAGCACTGCCCCCCCCCCCCTGCTCCCGGCCCAACCCCCCCACACACCCCCCCCCAGGCGCGCACACCAGCCGCGCCCTCCGGACGCCCAAACGTTCCAGGAACACACACACACTAAATACGTCACACACACACACAGGCCACACCGGGAGAGCAGGCGCGCACACCGGGTAGCCGCGCACCTCCGGACGCACAAACGTTCCAGGAACAGCCGTCCATCCGGGTGTTGTTCGTTCGGTACAATAATATCGGCGTCACTGCGAGCCGTCAGGGGCGCCTATACGTCACACGGTCACCGGCGGCGGCGCAGTTCATCTTCCGCAGCAAGGTGTGCCCTCTCTCTCCCCTCTGTCCCTCTCTCCCCCCCCCTTCGCCCCTCTTTCTTTCTCTCTCTCTCACACACACACACACACACCCTGGCGCGGCACGTGGTGGTGGGTTATCCATTAACGCAGGGCATCGGAAACAAGTCAGCAGGATGCTTGGCTGCTGTTGGCTGGACCGCAAAAGGGTCCGCCGTTGTTGGCGACTCTTGTCGCCTCTCTCTCTCTCCCCCCCCTCTCTCTCTCTCTCTCTCTCTCTCCCCTCTCTCTCTCTCTCTCTCTCTCTGCCCTCCTTCATCTATTTGCTGCACTGCCCACGGGATTGAGACAAGAGGCACCACCCACACGGGCCGCCTACCTGAGCGGAGATAGATATAGACAGACGAGAGAGAGAGAGAGAGAGAGAGAGAGAGAGAGAGAGGAGAGAGGGTGGGGGGGCACTAGGGAAATGCCAACTTTGACTCGCGCGACGTGCGCGGCCGCTCCCCTTTCTGGTTCTGCAAAAGGAAGGAGGAGGAGCAGGAGGAGGAGGAGTAGTATAGGATGAGGTCAGTGGGCGCGCCTTTTATATCGCAGGAGGAAAACGGAATTATTGATTTCAAAAATGCCGCGCCGCGTAGCTTTTTGTCGGGTTTTTGTCCCACCAGTAGAACAGAGAGGTGAGGGGAGGGGACACAGGGGCACACGCGCGCACGACATGACTGCATTTGTACCGCTTGTTGTTGGGCGGACGGGATCAGAAAAACAACAGAGAGAGAGAGAGAGACAGAGAGAGAGAAGGAGAGAGCGATCGGGAAAGCAAACAACAATAACAGCGCCAACCGACATGGAACGACCGAAAAAAAAAATGGACAATTTTACTACACTAGCCGGTGCTGCCGGCGGGTCGCCTTGCCGCTGGACACGCGTGTGATGCTCGCGTGGCCGGCCGACCGGCCGCGGCGCGGGTGGGGAAGGCAAATGGAAATCGATGTGCGCGCCCGTTCCGTGCGGTCCGCCCACTCCCCCTCACATTGAGATGGGCACAATTTTTTTACGTGTTAATAGCCTAATTTTTGCCTTCTTATTTCCCGAATGAGAGAGGGAGAGAGGGGGGGGGGGGAGAGAACGACAGAGAGACGGAGGGGGACAGAGAGAGCGAGAGAGATAGTGCCCGCCTCTCGCTCGGCAAGACCCCCCGCCTTCCCCCTTTAGCACCACCGCTTTGCCAAGTTAGTCTGCACTAAAAACGGCGGCCCGTCGCGAATAAAAACTATAAAGCTGGTGGAGACGGCGGCGCGCGGAAAGAGTCCCGGTCCGACCTGCCGATGGGGCGGCCAAGCAGCTCGGCAGTACGACTACATTATTTTCCCAAAATGAATGTAAACTAAAAATGTAAACGAAAAAGTTGGGAATATTCTAAATCAGCAGTGTGCCTCGGCCTGCATCACCTACTAAATTCGACCCGGGCGCGGAGGCGCTCACTCCGTTTTCAAAAAAAAAAAGAAAGAAAAGAAATGGAAATGGCGGCGGTGCGGCGGGGTGTGGGGAGGGTGGATTCAATTATTCGACAACACACCGCCGGGACGCGTCTGTCTGTTCCGCCTTTCACAGTAAATTAACTGAACACATCTGTTTTCGGCCATTCGGATCACGTAATGCGATTAAAGCCAAACATGACTTTGCGGGTCCGCGATCGCCCTCCCTCCCTCCCTCCCTCCCTCCCTCCCTCCCTCCCGCTTCCTCCCTCCCGCTTCCTCCCTCCCTCCGCCCGCGCCGCGCACGCCACCGCAATGCCGGAACAACGCGCGCACGCAAACCGCACAGTCCGTCTGACTCTCTCGCTCTCACCTCGCGGCAGTGCATTCTATCACGCTCCCTCCCCAAAGATGAAGGAGAGCCGGGCGGGGGAATCGATTGCATCTACATTACAGAAAGCTGCAACAACGAACGCCCTGGCTGTTTGTATTGGCACACAAGGCGCCGGTTTCCTACCCCACATCCCTCATGTCTGTCTCTCTCTCTCTCTCCCCCCCCCCCCCCCCAGATCCCTTCACGCCCTTTCTCTCTCTCTCTCTCGCTCCCATTGTCCGCCTCCATGGCTGGTCTCTGTGGCTTTCAATAGCTTTCCCACGTTATGCGGACGAAAAAATGATTTATGTTCTGCTGCATTTCAATCTCTCTCGCCCCCCCCCCCCCCTCTCTCTCTCTCTCTCTCTCTCTCTCTCTCTCTCTCTCTCTCTCTCTCTCTCTGGTCCGCCTTCGTGCCCCTGGGAGTCTTGCACCGCGTGCAATAGAGAAAAAGAGGAACGGTTGCATTCCGGATTGTGATGATTGCCAAGTTTCTAAATCTTTAAGTCGCAGAAAATGAGGAGAGAAAACCGTAGAAACAACGAGGATACGCCGGACACTGCGAGGGCGGCAGCGCGCAGAGAAGAAAATGTTGACAGCGCGGATCGAGACTCGGGAGACGCGGATAGAATCCGCGATAGAAAAGTGCTTTCTCATTCCGTTTGTTCGGCATGCGGCATTTTCACGCGCGTTTTCGAATTGCGTCTGGTAGGGATATATTTACTCACTCATCTTTTTTTTAGTAAAAAAAAATCTACTGAGAAAAGTAGGTCGGAAATGAGGGTCAAAATGGAGCGTACACTTCCTCCCCCCCCCCCCTCCCTCCCGCTCGTCAAGTCTTGCTGAATCGGAGCCGGGATGCCGACGGGCCGCAGTCTCAGTCAACAAGAGGCAGAGGGGAAAGGAAGGGTTCCACGGGAATAAAGAAGAGGGATCCGAAACAACAAGCAGGCAAGCGAGGCGAGAGTTGTGCCGCCGAAGTACCCCCGTGGGAGCGAGAGAGAGAGAGAGAGAGAGAGAGAGAGAGAGAGAGAGAGAGAGACGCGGCGTTAATCAGGGCACCAGTTAAACGGAGCGCCAAACTTGCGCGGCAGTCACTCGGCGGCGGCCACCGCCGCCCACCACCGCCGGCTGGGTGCGGTGGCGGCGCCGCGGCGCTGTTGCTGGCTGGGGAAGGAGTTTCCCGCCCGTCTGGGACCGAGCCGGAAACGTTCAATGAGTTCCGGAGAAGAGAGCCTCCGTCAACCAGACGTACCGCAATTTATGTTACTAAAAAAATAATAGCTCGTTCATTTTTGTTTGAACACCTTTGTTTTCAGTTTTTGTTTCTTAGAAATAAAATATGAAAGTTAAAACATAATTTTTATCTTTCCAAAATTATATTTTTTCAAAAATTGGTGGAGAAGACACCGGGCTACGACGGCACGTGAGCCGTAGCTGGTGTAACCCGGAGGACCGTGGAGTCACATCCGATCCGATGCACCGCCGCTGCGGCAGGCGGGGGTCCCGCCCCGCCGCACACAGCGCTGCACGGCGCACGGCCCGGGTGAGGGGCGCCGGGGGCAGACGGCGACAACCCGAGCCGTGCCGCCACCACCGCCGCCGCCGCCACCACCGCCGCTGCCGCCACCACCGCCCTGCCGCCACCACCGCCGCCGCAGCAGCAGCAGCTGTCCGCATTATACCCACGGCGAACAGACTTGTCGAGGACGATCGTCAGACTCAGCGCAAAAGTCGAGTCCCCGCCGCGTCGCCGCCCCCGCCAGGAGCAGCTCGTTTTTTCTCTCTCTCTCTCTCTCTCTCTCTCTCTCTCTCTCTCTCTCTCTCTCTCTCTCTCTCTCTCTCTCTCGCTCTTACCTCCCCCCCCTCTCTCTCTCTCTCTCTCTCTCTCCCTCACAGGCGAGTCGGCCTAACATAATAACGAACTTCCTGTTTGTGCGGTAGAGAGTGAATGCTGACAAACGGAGGATTGAAGGGAAGCAAGAGGAGCGGCGGCGGGGATGACAACAAAGCGACGGAGGAGCAGGAGGAGGGGGAGGGGAGGAGGAGGAGGAGGAAGGATGGGGATGTTAATGAACTTCTCGGATTGGCAAGGCTTGACGACAAGAAAGGGCGCGGATTGCCGGCGGCTTATAGGTGCGTGCCGCTGTTGTACAGTGCGCACACCGAATCACATGGGCCAGAGAGAGAGAGAGAGAGAGAGAGAGAGAGAGAGAGAGAGAGAGAGAGAGAGAGAGAGAGAGAGAGGGGGGGGGGGGGAGAGAGAGACAGAGAGAGAGAGCGAGAGAGGGAGAGCGAAGCACACCACACGCGTGTGTGCAAGTGAGAGGCGCGGCGAAGGCTTGTCGAGACAAGGCACTCTGCTAATTGAATACCCGGACAGAAAACACAGTCATTCGGAGACTAAAACAACGTCACTTTCGCGCGGAAAAGAAAAACGAAACGTTTTGAGAAGCCAGTGGTCCCTCTTACAGAGCAAACGCAAAGAAGTGCAAGTGTGTGTGTGTGTGTGTGTGTGTGTGAGAGAGAGAGAGAGAGAGAGAGAGAGAGAGAGAGGGTGTGTGGGACGCATGGCCATGGCATGCGATACCCGATGGCAGTCATGAGCAAACGTCTGCAGGTCGCGGTGGCGCGTGGCGAGGCGGGGCGCCCCCCCCCCCCCCCCCCCCCCCCCAGCGACGACGGGAGAGGTTGCAGTGACACTGCGTGCCAGCCAGACCCCCCAGTAATTAAGACTAACTTGTTAGTTTGGCAACGGATTTGCATCACTCGGAGAGAGAGAGAGAGAGAGGGGGGGGGGGGGGGGGGGGGGGGGGGGGGGAGAGAGAGAGAGAGAGAGAGAGAGAGAGAGAGAGGATAGTTTACTCTCCTCGTTTCTCCACTCAACTTCTCCCCCCACGCGCCCTTCGTAGAGGAAACGCCCCCGCCCGCACCCACTACTGCCGGGTGGGGGCGGGGGGCGGGACAGCGGTGAAGGGGCAGAGGGTTGGGAGGAACGGAGGGGGCGGGGTTGACGGCCGCGCGGGAACCCCGCCAAGAAGAAATCCATTGACAAGCAGCGTTTGCAGTGCCTTAAAATCGGGGCGGCGTGCCCCCCCCCCCCCCCCCCCGCGACGGCAAGGCAGCGGGACCGTGCCGAAACGCCCTCCCCCCCCCCCTCTGGCTCCGCCCCTTGGCCGCCGTCTCCGCGGAGCTGCATGCCACCCCGGCACAATGCGACCCCTCACCCGGAAATGAGCACATTTCGAGTGGAAAACGATGCCCATGTAGCCGCGATAACCCCGCCGCCGTCCTCCGTGCCTTCTGCCCCCACGTCCCCTCCCCCCCCCCCCCCTCCTAGGCCCGCCCCTGGGCCGCCCCAAGCCACCACCACCGCGCGGTGCCCCGTGACGACCGCAAGCAGACACCGCGCCGCCCCCGCCTAGCTACAGTCCCACCGCCCCCCGCAGCGCCGCCCCCAGCAGCAGCAGCAGCGGCAGGAGCAGCGGGGTCTGACCAACACGGGCGCGTTGCGTCAGCAGCCAGCGGCAGCCAGCCGCAACAGGAGCGCCGCTATCTCTTATCTCACGGAGGGCGGCGGGGGCCGCGGCGGCCACGGGGGCGGCGGGGGCCGCGGGGGCCGCGGGGGCGGCGGGGGCGGCGGGGGCCGCGCGGTGGGGGCCGCGGGGGCGGCGGGGGCCTCGGCACCGCAGAGCACCACCACGAGAAGTGGGACACAACGACTTCGCGACGAGTTCCGCACCCGCGACACTCCGGTGAGGCATATCGATTGGAGGACGGCGGCATCTCGTCGTCGTCGCCGTCGTCGTCCGCGGGCTCAAATGCCCGTGTCGAGGGGGGCGGGGGAGGGACGAGAGGGAGAGAGCGGAGGAGGGATGGATAGATAAAGAGAGAGAGAGAGAGAGATAAGGAGAGGGGGAGAGAGAGCTAGGAGAAGGGGATTTGGGCTAGAGAGTTTGTTGTTACTGGTCGGGCAAGGAAAAACAGCGCGGTTTTTCTCCTCCTCTATCCGGGAGATGAGGGAGGCTGCTTGCCGCCTGCGTGCCCTCTGCGGCGTCACGTGCACGCAGATTGTCAAGGAGGACGTGTGAAAGAACAACAGGACGTGCGCGGCCCGCCGCCGCCGCCGTGCCGTCAGAGCCCGCGGCCTTGGCGCACGTCCTCCCTCTCCTCCTTGACAAAGAGCGCGGCTCCCCCGTAGCCGAGGGGTCAGGGTGCCGGGCCGTGCGGGGGTGCGCCGAGAGGGTCCCCGGGTTCGAGTACGGGTGGGGGCGCGACGCCGCGCCGACCCCCCGCGCACGCTCCACTCGAGTGGCGAGGGCCGTGAAATGCGAGCCGCGCTCAGCAGGCGCAGAGAGAGAGAGACACACACACACAGAGAGAGGCAGACAGAGGGAGAGCGAGAGAGGGAGAGAGAGAGAGACGGAGTGAAATGTCACCACTACCCAGAATCAATATTCGGCTTATGGTGTGAACCGACAGCGAAAGTTGCAGAGTGCGTGTAAGGTGTGACAGAGAGCAAAAGAGAAATGGAGAGAGGGAGAGGAGGGAGATGGGAAGGTAGGGAGGGGGGGGGGGGGGCGGATTGAGGGTGCGTGTCAGGGGCCCGTCAAAGAGAGATGAAAATTAATTTGGGGATGACTATGCATAAAACCCCTCCATGCCTGACGAGAGGGGGACTCCGGTCGGGCTCATCCCCTTACCTCCTCCCTCTCCTCCCCCTCCCTCCCTCCCTCCCCCTCCCTTTCCCTCCCTCTCCCTCCCTCCCTCCCCCTCCCGCACCACACCATTCTCGCCGCGCTTTCCCGTTCCGACTCGTCGCCAAAGTATACTTGCGCGCGCGAGGAACGGGCGGGAAACAGAGAGCGTAAATCAAGGAAGCAAGGAGCGGGACAGAGAGCGTAAATCTTTGCAAACACTCCGCCTCCGAGCCTCTCGCGCCCGGCTCGGCTCGGCTCGGCCCGGCGCTGCCCGGCTCGGCTCGTCACGCGCGCGGCCCGGCGGAGGAGGAGGACATCCTACGATGCCGTTTAAAAGCTCGACTCGTCTCCCGACGACAGGGGACGGAGGAGGACGAGGACGCGCGGCGAGGCGATCCTCCGTCCTCGTCGTGCCGCGCCACTGAGCAGCGGCGGCGGCGGCAGAGGCAGCTATCCCTATTATCATTGGCCAGCTGCCCAGCGAGCGTGAGCTGCGAACGCGGGAAAGTAAAGTTTTAAATCATGGCGCAGAGCGGATAGCCCTCTGCTGCTGCCCTGTGTATGTGTGGGCGTGTGCGTGTGTGTGTGTGAAAGCGAGAGAAAAAGGTGGGGGGGGGGGTCAGAAAGAGAGAGATACAGAGAGGGAGAGGGAGGGAGAGACGATGCGGACAACTTTAGCCAGGTTTGCAAAACAAACACACAAAAAAAGAGTACGCGAATCCTTGAGGCGTAGGCTGGCCTTGCCGGGAGGCAGCATAGGATAGTGTGTCCATGTGTGTGTGTGTGTCCGTGTGCGTGTGTGTGTGTGCGTGCCGCCCTGGAATACGGATGAGATGCATAGTCTGGGACTGCGGCCCGCACCGCCACCGCCGCCCTGCACTATCCCCCGCATTCAGTATTTCGTGGGGGGCTTTGGGAGGGGCGGGCGCAGCAGCGCAGCAGGTGAGGCTGGGGCCGCCCCTCGTGCCCTCGGGTCCTCGGGCCGCCGCTGCCCGCCCGGCCACCAGCGGTCCCCGTGCCGCCGTGCCAAGCGCCGTGCTCTGCGGGGGGCAGCGGCGCCGGCCGGCGGGGGACGAGGCCCGCGAGCCGCGCGGGTCCGGACGCACTGTGCCCTTCCCTGCTCTCCCCCCCCCCCCCCACACACACACACGAACATCTTCCCGAGATAAACTGATAGTCCCCTGATCCTTCTGCTGCATATCATTGAATAAGCGAAACGAAAACGACGAGAGAGAGAGAGAGAGAGAGAGAGAGAGAGAGAGAGAGAGAGAGAGAGAGAGAGGGGGGGGGGGAGAGAGGAGCAGCCAAGGGGACGACGGGTTTGACGTACAATGGAAAAAGAGGGGCTGAAATTAAAGTTTATTGACGGTCGGCGAGAGGGAGGGAGGGAGAGAGAGAGAGAGAGAGAGAGAGAGAGACAGAGAGACGGGCCAGGAGTCGGCGCCGGAAGCGGCGACTGACCGCCCGGCAGGTAGGCAACCCGGTGGCACTCCCGTTGGGCGTGCGGCCTACTCATCGGCTGTAAGGCGCGCTGCCGAGACATGACGCCGCCGCCGTTCCTGACAGGGACCGCACGTATCTCTCTCTGTCTCTCTCTCTCTCTCTCTCTCTCTCCCCCCCTCTCTCTCTCCCTTTCCCCCCTCCCTCACAGCACCAGGAGGGCACTGCACTCCCCTCCCCCACCCCTACCGTATCTGATCGGGGCTTGCGAACGGCGGATGACTCCGTCGTGTGAAGGTGTGTGGGAGAGAGACGGAGGCAGAGCAGAAGCTCGGAGAGCGAGGGGGCGGGGCCGGAGGGGCCGGAGGGGCGCGCGTGCCATCAGACCCCTTCCGAGAGCCCTTCTCGCCCTCCGAAGGGCCTCCCCCCCTCCCTCTGCAGCGCCCTGAGCAGAGGACGGTGGAGGGGCGGGGGGGGGGGGGAGTTTTATCTCGTAATGGTAAGATTTGCTGGCGGGAGGGCGTTCGGAAACAGCGTGCGTCGGGGGATTTTTTTCCCGTCGCTCTCTCTCCATTCTTTTGTTCTCCCCCTTGACGAACACTTCCGCCAGCGGGCCGCGAACGGCTGTCTCGCGGTGACAGCGTTAGCGAGAGAGAGACAGAGACAGAGAGAGACCCGGAAATGGCAACCGGTGCACAAGGCGAAGGCTTGTACGTCGCTCTCTCCCGTCGCGACGTTCGAGCGACAGGGGTGTGCGGCCGTGTTCGCCAGTTCCTGTCGTCCTATTCTCTCTCCCTCCCTGTCACTCCCCAACGTTTGACCCCCAGCCCGCGAGGCCTGGCAGCGAGAAAGAGGGAGACGGAGACACGGGGCGACGCATCGTAGCGGGCTCCACTACTTACACACTCACGAGCTAATTTCATGCAAATGTATTCAGCCGCGACCTCCCCGTCCCACCTCCACACCCCTCCTCTCCTTTTTTCCCTCGTCAGTCTCCCTGACTGACTCTCCGCCCGCGTGTGTGCCCTCCACTCGCGGGCTCTGCTGACGCTTAAAAGCGGAGAGAGAGAGAGAGAGAGAGAGAGAGAGAGAGAGAAAAACGTAAGATCAAAATGACGGAATAACGAGTCTCGGTTCTCCGCCACGAGCCGCCGCTGGGCTCACCGCGGAACGCTGCTGCTTCCTCTCCTCACACAACCTGGAAATGGTCGCCGCTCGTCCAGGGTCATCCGTCACCCACACACTCACCTGTAACAGAGAGAACAAAAAACACACATAAGTTGGCCGTCAGAGAGGGAAAGAGTCAGAGAGAGAGAGAGACGAGGCAGAAATATAAGACGTCCAATCTATCAATCAATCAATCAATCAATCAAGTGAGCCGAGTCCGAAGGAAAAGTCGCAGGGCGGAGGATAGCTACCGCGTATTCCATTACAGGGGATGCGGGGGAGATAGGCTGGATCGAGGGGGTGGGAGAGAGCGAGAGCGACGACGTAGAGAGAGAGAGAGAGAGAGAGAGGGAGTAGTTGCCTGTCGGGTGAGTGAGTGTGGTTGCGTGAAACCGCACTTGGCGGCAGTGTTGCCACCCACCGCCACAGGCGCCACTGTGACGACGACATCTCACTCTCTCTCTCTCTCTCTCTCTCTCTCTCTCTCTCTCTCTCTCTCTCACACACACACACACTCAGTGGCATTGCAATCCCATAACCTCACATTTACTTTGCTGCCTCCTCAACTCCGAGAGCACCACCGTCTCTCCCTCGCTCCCTGCCGCGTCTCCACTGACTCTTGTGTGTGTGTGTGTGTGTGTGTGTGTGTGTGTGTGTCTCCTTCCCTAATGATGGCGTCGACACGTGCTCAAGAGGGCTTGCTGGGGGAGGGAGAGAGAGAGAGAGTGAGAGAGAGGGAGTGGGTGAGACGGGCGGTGCCGCGTGAGAGAGCGAGTGAGATAAACCCCGGAGCAGGTAGGTGTTAACGGCGTCGTAGCGCGCAGACGGCGCGGCGGCCGCGACTGCTGGCGCGCGCGTAAAGGAAGCTCCCCGAAGACGGCGAGGCGACGCGACAAGGAGGCGGGGAAAAATTATAATGAGTGTTTGGCGGGGCGGTCTGGCGGCCACCTCTGCATACACCAGCGGTCCTCGAGAGGAGGACGAGAGAGAGAGAGAGAGAGAGAGAGAGAGAGAGAGAGAGAGAGAGAGAGAGGTCCGCGCGGCGCCCGACACGCACGGTACACGTCGCGACCCTCGTGGCCCGTCCTCACGCCGCCGGGCAGCCCGTCCTGTCCTCATTAACGGGCGAGGTTCTCGAGGACCGACGCCGCCTACCCTAAACTGAGGCCTTATGGGCCTTATCGTGGGGACTTAAATGAGGCCTCACCCGAGGCCTTATCCGAGGACGGCCGAGGCCTTACGCGAGGACGGCCGAGGCCTTACCCGAGGACAGCCGACGCCTTACCCGAGGACGACCGAGGCCTTACCCCAGGAAAGCCGACGCCTTGCCCGAGGGCTCTGCCGGCCGAGGCTTTTACCTGAGGCCCACCCGGCTCATGAACGATATGCCACCGCGGAGGAGGCGAAGACAACGCAGGCGGGAACGCAGCGGCGGGACAACCTAACGAGGGACTTGTTACCATTGTGGTCAGTTTACAAGGCGGCGGCGGCAGCGGCTGTCCTTGTGTTGTTTGGAGCTCGCCGGCCTCGCCTCGCCGCAGGGGTGGTTTACGCCGCCGCCGCCACAGCAGCAGCAGCAGCAGCTCCCGCACCGTAGAACTAAAGATGAGACGCGACTTGTGTCAGCAGAGGAGGATAGCAATTGGGGGCGGACCGGGGGGGGGGGGGGGGGGGGAGGGCGCCCTCAGTGCAAATGAGACCCTGGAGGGCTTGCTAATTGTCAGCGGGCTAGGCAGGGCGCATGTAAAAGAAGCAAGCAGCCAGGAGTCCTGCTAGGTAGGACAACAGAGGGGGAGGAGGAGGAGGAGGGGTCTGTCTCCGGACCGCTGCCGGCCTCTTAGTTATTCCTATCGTATCAGTTTGTCGTGCTTCCGGCCGACAGCAGCGGACGAATGAACATCATAAAGTAACACGACATATTCGGGTGATTGATGTTAATCGTCACAGAAATTCGCGTCGTTTATTGGCGAACACATTTTTACAGTGGAATTAATTTTGTGCTTTCGCCCGTCCCGTCACGCACCTTTTTTTCGTAAACGGGGGCCAAGAGAGAGAGAGACAGAGATACAGATAGAGACGGAGAGAGAGAGAGAGAGAGAGAGAGAGAGAGAGAGAGAGAGTCGGCAGGAGAGCGGGTGGACCGGTCAGCGCAAGATACTTCATGGCAGTAATAACGCTGCAACAGCGGCAGCAGAAAGTGCCAGAGAAACAAAACAATTTATCAAATCTCAAGAGCCCCGCCCCTTATATTTTTTTTAATATACAAAAAAAAGGGGGCCCAAACACAACGGGAAGAAAAAATGGAAATAATAAAAATAAGAGGAAGTGAGCGGCGCGGGGCTGGAATATAATAAGTAAATAGACTGGGTGCCGCCTGGTGTCGGTAACGACCGGAGGAGGCGGCGGACGTGGCGGGCGGCGGGGCCCAGGCCGCGGGGCCCAGGCCGCGGGGCCCCGGCCGGGGCGTCCGCGCCGGGATCAAGATTCTTCCCTTCTAATGATCGCATGCATTTATCAGCCAACTTTGTTTGCCGGCCCTCATTATGGCCGCACTCAATTTGGACCATCAATGAAAGAATCATCTGGACGATGATGGCGCGGCCCTTACAGCGAAGTGGGGCAGGAGAGAGAGAGAGAGAGAGAGAGAGAGAGAGAGAGAGAGAGGGAGAGAGAGGGAGGGAGGGAGGGGAGGATAGGGAGGGGGCTGTTTCCTGGGTGCCGCCGTCCGCCAGAGGCCATCAGGTTAAGTGCTAGCATCTTACGTCTCAATTTTGCGGGAATTTTTGGAAAACCACTTAGTTCCTTTCTTCTTTTTTATCGATCCTCAAAAAAAAAAAAAAAAAAAATCGAGGGCACGGTACTTGGCACGGTATGACCCGTTTTCGCGTCTTCCATCAGGCGCGGCGACCCTCAGTTTCGGCATCGTCGTCGCCCGGCCTCGAATCATGACCCCGTCTCCTTCTGTCCCTCTATCGCGATGACGTCACGCGAAACCAACCCGGAAGTCCCATACATAATTGTCTCACGTGACAGAGCAGGCAGCACACAGCAGCGGTGCAGTGTGGCACGTGGCGTGCGGACGGTGACGTCACGTGACGTCACGTGACGACACGTGGCGTGTACGTGACGGGCTATATTGACGGGCGCACGTCACAGCACAACGGCGGGGCGGCGGAACTTAAGGCAGCTAACACGGCCCTATGCCCCCGGCAGCCTCATGACAGTTGACATCCGCACCCCCTGGCACCCCCTGCGTGCCGCCCGGCACTCCCCCCCAGAGAAAACCCTGCCCTTTAGGAATAATAGAAATAATAATAATAAAAACAAGGACAGGCAGTAACATGAAAACGGCCCAGGTAAATATAAATATGAAGACAAAAAGATTTCACTGGCAGTACTGCACTGCCTGCATTCACCTGGCGGGGTGGCCACTAAAGTAGTGACTGAGGTTTTTAAATAAAATCAAAGGCTCCCGCGGTTTTTGTCATTTAAAAAAAAATCGATTGCAAACAAATTTTTGATTATATTTTTGTTTAAAAATTCCCGCGCCTTTGCGTTTCATGCTGCTCGAGCGTCAACACACGTGCGCTTAATTACCCGTATTTTCCACCGGCCGCGAGCTCTCTGGAATATATGAAAGTGGGAGAGAGAGGGGGGGGGGCACGACGTGCATACCCCCCGGGGGGACGACGGAGTGAGAGAGTGAGTGAGAGAGAGAGAGGTGAGCGAGTGCGCGAGGAAGACAGAGAGGCGTGCGCCGCTGGGAGGGGGGGGGGTCTGTGTTGTCGTGGGGCGGGCGGCGGGCGCGCCACCTGCATAGTTAAAGAACAGAGCGAGGAATCGATACGGTCGTGCGATTGGAAGCGGGGAAGAGTACCGGGGAAGGGGAGGGGGGGGGGGAAGAAAGGGGGGGGGGGCTGCGTTTCACACGCAACATGGACGGCGCCAGCCGCCCCCGGCCCCTCCTCCTGCAGGTAGTTGTGTAGTCGTCTTCCGTGCAGCACCTGGTCCGGCGCAGCCCGGCGCAGCCTGCAGCGACCCGCTACAGCTACAGCACCCGGCTACCCGGCTGCTCCGGGGGATTACACTGCCAAGGCGGCGGCGGCGGCGGCGGCGGCGGCGGCGGCGGCAGCGTGATGGCAACGCAGTGCCGTATGGTGGCGGGACGACAAGCGAGTTACTGAAACGGAGATCCGCTCGCACACCGCACAGAGCAGCACCGGGTTACTTTGTTTTTTCATCATCATCATCATCATTACAAATTTAAGATGCGCGTGCACCGTTCCCCATGTCGCGTGCTCAGTACACAGCACAGCACAGCACTGCTGCCAGTTCCAGCCGCAGCTGCCGCAGCTGTCCGACAGGTAGCGGCAGCAGCAGCAGCAGCAGCGCCGCGCCCGGTCCGTCTGTGTTTGCGGCGGCGGGCGAATAAACATACTTCACTGTCGTCTGCTTTGGGACGGGGGGGGGGGGAGGGGCCCCCGGTGGAGAAGGGGCGGTGACGGTGACGGGGGGGGGGGGGGGGGGGAGAGAAAGGGATCCATCCAGCTCGCCCGCCGACTCCGAGACCGGGCTCTGCTTGAGCGTCGTGGGCGGCGGCGGCGCGTGGAGGGGATGGGGCGGGACGGGAAAAAGCAGCCGTGTTTACCCGGCGCGCTCCTCGCCGCCACCGCCGCGTCTCCCGGGGGCCGGCAGGCTGCGGGGGGTCCCCAGCGCCGCTGCCTCTGAGATGGGCGCGCGCCGGCACTCGTCAAGGCACGACGGCCGCCCGCCCCCCGTGGTCAGCAGCCCAGGGCAGCGGCGGCCCCCGCGCTTATCAGGGGGCCGGTATCACCCGCTGCAGGACGCACGGCGCCCCTCCGTCCGTCCGTACACCGTCCGTACACCGTCCGTACACCGCCCGCACACCGTTACACCACAAGACCTCCGTGCACCACAGGCATTTCCAATGTCGCTAAAGAACGGAAGTAGTGATACCGGACCAGTAAGGAAACGGGTACTGTGAGGGAGTATCTCCACCGCAGCCCACCGAGCAGTTTCGCATACTAACCACCCCGGAAGTGGTCCTCACTTCCGCTCTGGACACAGCCCAGCGGGAAATGCCTATGATTTCGGGAGGTTAAGGAGGCCACGCTGCGGTCTACTCTCTCCGAAGCGGAGCAGCGAGGGCAGGGCGGCTTACCGCACCTCCTTTAAATAATCCGCACGTCAAGTCCCGAGACGTTTCTTGAGACTGTCGCCCCCTCCTCTCCGTTCGTGACCCGATGTCGTTGGCGGATGCCCGGCAAGCGGGGCGCGCGGGGTGGCGGCGGGGCGGTGCGAGGGCGGGGGCGGGGTCTTGGGGTGACTTCCGTGTCCCGGTGGCGGGCGGGTGCACCCACAGGGTCCCACCAGGGCCCCGGCTGGCGCCGACGGCAGCCCTGACGGCAGCCCTGACGGCAGCCCTGACGGCAGCCGACGGCGGCGCACGCTACGACACGGGGGCCGCCAAGCCGTACCAAAGCGACCCGGCCAATCACAAACGAGATTGAAACCCGCGCCGGCAACCCTGCGCGCTCCATGCATGACGGCGATGGGGTGCGTTCTTTTATCTAGCCCGCCCCCCCCCCCCCCACCCCACCCCATCCACACTCCTATGAAATGTTCACCTTGCTTAATGAGATTTCGGACCAAGATACAGAGCGGGACCAGCAAGACAGCAGGGCGGGGAATGTGGACGAGGACGGAAAGGGAGAGAGAGAGAGAGAGAGAGAGAGGGAGGGAGGGAGGGAGGGAGCAAGGGAGAGAGAGTGTTTGTGATTCCCGCACAGCCCTGGGAATGTGATCAGCACGTCACCAATGCTGTT
Source organism: Megalurothrips usitatus (assembly GCA_026979955.1). Classification (NCBI taxonomy): domain Eukaryota; kingdom Metazoa; phylum Arthropoda; class Insecta; order Thysanoptera; family Thripidae; genus Megalurothrips; species Megalurothrips usitatus. The sequence continues at coordinate 8,398,837 of CM049606.1, forward strand.
CTCTCTGAGGGCCGCGCAGCGCCAAGGGCGCTCGGATCGAACTGCGTCGTCGAGTCTGCATTCGCTTCAATCTTCTATCCCTCCTGCTCCCCAAATCCTCTATCCCTGTGTCTGTCTCCCTCTCCCCCTCTCTTTCTCTCCCTCTTTCTCTCTCTCTCTCTCTCTTAATCTCTCTCTTTTCTCTCTCTCTCTCTCTCACTTTCTGTCAGAGTTCGGTTGTTTTTGTTTGGAGCTGTACACATTCTTGCCATTATGCGTGATTTGCCTCCGCTCCCCCATTCGTACTACCTTTTCTATCTCTTTCTCATTTTTCCTGTCGCCGTAATTCAATTAGTTAAGGCATTCTTTTGCGTTTGGTATGTATTCCTCGAAACTATATCTTATGGCCTCCTCGAAAACCGTAGCCTTGCGTACCAGCCGCCGTCGAGTTTATTCAATTAGTAGGAAAGAGAGCAGAGGAAAGGGAAGGGGGAGAGCGGGGAGAAAGCGAGAGAGAGAGAGAGAGAGAGAGAGAGAGAGAGAGAGAGAGATGGGTCGAAGGCAAGTGAAGTGATTGTTTGAGGGGAATACGGCGTAACTGATGGATCCCTTCGACGACCAATCGCGAAGCGAGTAAGAGCAAGGTTCAGACAAGGACGAGAGATAGAAGGGACCGGGAGTCAGACGGAGAGAGGCGGCGTCTCAAGGACGCGTCCTCCTCCCGCCAGTTAAATAATCGATGTACGGAAGAGGGGGGTTTTAAAATTGGTGCGCGCACACACACACACACACGGAGCAGAGGGGGGGACAACGAGGTGGATATGTAAAACTGTCTGAAGCCAAATGCCATCGACAAAGTAACGAGGCGCACAAACCCCTTGGCCGGGTGCCCCAACCAGGGGGCTGCAACGGGGAGGGCGAATGTGAGACAGTTGACACAGAGCCAAGACTCGGCGCCCTCCCCGGGGGAGTGCGAGAGAGAGAGGGAGAAAGAGTAGTGCGAACCCATGAAGCAGAAAAGGGCAACGGCGCTATATCCCATAATAAGCCTCTCCGCTGATTAATGCTTCGAAGAGAAGGGGATATAATGTGTCCAGTTCTTTTAGTTCTTTTTGCGCCATACACACACACACACGTGGTGTTTTGAAAAACTTTTAATCAACAACAACAAAAAAAGAAGAGGAGGCGAGGAGAGCACGCGTGACTGTGATACAGAGCTTCTCCATACCCCCATCGCTCATCCGCTAGGGCAACAGTCGCTGCCTTCTAATAACATTATCCATCGTGTGTGTGCGTGTGCGTGCGTGTGCGTGCGTGTGCGTCTACAAACAGCACCCGAGTCGTGCTGCCTGAGCACAGGGTATCTACGGATTCAAATATAAACCCAAACATATTCCCTTTCCTTTCTGGACTCGGTGCATTCTCACGGTTTGCCTCGCTCTCTGGGTGCCTCTCTCTCTCTCTCTCTCTCTCTCTCTCTCTCTCTCTCTCTCTCTCTCTCTCTCTCTCGCTCGCTCTCTTCGAAACACTCGGCGCACGTCGGTTCGGTTATCTCGTCTTTCGGTATTGGCACCAGAGTGTGTGTGCGGCAGTGAGAGCGGGCGAGCGGGCGCTGGTGGAACAAGGACGGCATTATGTGCCGGCTGCTGCCTGCAGCACCGCAGCGTCAGCCGCCGAGAGTAAGTGACGACTACATTTACGTGCGAAACAGGTGAGAGAGAGAGAGAGAGGGGGGGGGGGGCATAGAAGAGAAAGAGATGGAGAGTTTGGGGCCATGCCAGGTGCGGCCGAGGCCAACGGCAGGGGGGGGGGGGGGAGAGGGACGTTCGCGCCGAGAGAACGTAAAAAAGTGCTTCGTCCGACAATGACAACTGCAATGACGAACAAGCGAAGGGAAAGGAGGGATAGAGAGCGGGGGAGGGAGGGGACAGAGTGAGACAGAACACAGCGTGCGGGTGGTGGCCCTCTGGATAAGACCGTTTTCAACCCTCTCTGACCGAGCCGAGCTGGGGCCTGGCCGGCCTGCCGGGTGGGGGTGTCAGAATGGCCATGTTGTTGTAACGCTGGTAAAAAGCTTGGCAAGGGGGGGCGAGTAACAAGGACGGTCAGAGCAGCGCTCGCCGTATTCAGAGAGAGAGAGAGAGAGAGAGAGAGAGAGAGAAAGAAAGAAACGCCGAGACAAAGAAGGCAGCACCGGGAGGTATGGAGGGAGAGGGTGGGGGGGCTCACAAAGGCTACACTCGCGTCCAACACCTCAGGCGGAGTAGGAGGGGTGGGGGGAGCTTCGGACAGAGACGCGTACAAGTGCCTTATTTCAAAGTTCCAACCCCGAGAATATAATGATTGGACGATACAGAAAGAAAAGGCGAGGAAAAGAGAGGGAAGATGAGGCGAAAGAGAGGCGGAGGAAGGAAAGGGGTGAGCGCGCAGAGGGCGGGGAAAAAAAGTCGACCGTGATCCGAGTAAGTGATGACAAGAGTTTTGAACATCTGGCACGACAGCAGGCAGCCCGGGCCGGGCCCCGCCTGATCATGCCAAGTATCATGCCGTGCTAGACAATACCGCCCCCCCCCCCCCCCCCCCCCCCCCCCCCCGCTTCCACTCCTCCCCGAGTCCGATTCGCACGCCAGTGAGAAACTTGTAGACTTTTCGGCAAGTTCCGACAGCAGGGCGGTGCTGCTCTACAGACCCCCCCCCCCCCCTCCCCCCTCCGCCTGCTCCCGCCCACACCCGGGCTGCAACTTGTTGGCGGCGCCAGTCGCCAGCAGGAATGGGAAACACGCTGTGCGGGCGGGGAGAGCGTAGGAGACACAGAGAGAGAGAGAGAGAGTCACGCAGAAACAGAGATAGCACCGCGGATGGAGAGAAGAGAGAGAGAGGAGGGAGAGAGAGAACGAGGCCGCAGTCATCCCATTGAGCAACCGTCTCCGTCCGCCCGTCCGCCGCCTCTGATTGGCTGCGATCCACTCATCGCAAGTGCGATGCGACACCCGACCTGCGCCAACCTCGCGCGGCAGCGCCCTCTGTGCGGCACAGTCAGGAACCAAAGCGGAGCGGCGCGAAAACCGCTCAGGGAGAATGGAGAGCAGTGATTTGGGGGGCGGGTCGAGGCGGACCGGGGGGGGGGGGGGGGGCGGCAGCATGGAGACAATTATGCCCGACAAAGGGGAGGAGGGGAGGCGAGGGGCGGCAGGTCCGGGGCAGCGAGCTGACGGAGTGGACGCTACGCTCCACGTGAGAGGGAGGGGCACACCGTGTATAAAGAGGGCCCCCGCCCCGCTGTCCGGCCTCCGAAACAAAAGACAACACAGACACGCCCGCCCCGCGGCCGCCAAAGAAAGTAAATTCAGTGGAGACGGGCGGGCGGGCGGCCGCGTCCTGCCGCTGTGTGTTGTTAGTCCTGCACTCCGGGCCGCCGCGTCAGGACGGCCGCCCGCCAGGACATCCCCCTCACCGCGGGAGCGGGGCTTTCACTTTCGGAACGGAGGAGGCATAAAAAGAAGAAAAGAGGAAAGGATTTCTATATGCACATAACAAAGCAGTACGGTGATGTTGCTAACGACGAATACACGTTAAAAACTCTCGCTGGTGGTATGAACGATACGAAACTTTGAGCATCGGAACAGCGCGCGGCACATGAATTCTCCAGCGAGAGAGAGAGAGAGAGAGAGAGAGAGAGAGAGAGAGAGAGAGAGAGAGAGAGAGACGCGCTTCGCGAAAGGGAATCGAGCACAAAAGCTCAATACACCTAGTAACGAACGGGCAGCAGGCGCAAACAATGGACGGATCCTTCCTGCCGCTACTGCCGCTGCTGCCGCCGCTGCTGCCGCCGCTGCTGCCGCCGCTGCTGCCGCGCACTAGCCACCGCCTCCACCCCCGTCCACCCCCAACAACCCCTCTCCGAAAGACCCATGTTGCTGACTCTGACAGCTACGGCATAACACGCATTAACCAACTCCCAGGAACCGCTGCCACTGCGTACCCCCCCCCCCCCCCCTTTCCCTTTATCTCTCTCTCTCTCTCACTCTTACTCTCTCTCTCTCCCTCTGCAAAGCTATCGCCCGGCCTCGCCGCCACGGCGTCCGTCCCCTCGGCTTTAAACACCCACCTCCGCGCGCGTCTGCCCACAACAACAACAACAACAACGGTAGCAGCAGACGGCCCAAACACGTCGGGTTTTGCCCAAGTCCATGCGCAAAGGATGCTCCCTAACGCACACACGCACACACTCACACACAACTCTGCTCACACAACCAAAACACACGTCGCGGCCCCTTCGCGACTCATGCGTCGCCATTTTCTGCTCCGTGGCCGCGATCGTGCCCACTGACCTACACAGGCGATAAGGGAGGAATCACAATGCAATTAGCATTTCCAGCGAGGGCAGACCGGAAGTGGAAAGAATACACTTCCGGACCGGAAGCCCGCGTGCGTTCAATGAGAAATCGCACAGCGACGAGTGTCCACGGCCATACGGAGCGCGGCGCATCGACATTGGGCATCTCACTTTAACCGGAAGCATAGCGAGAACCGCTGTGCATATCCGGTCGTTTTCCGGTTAGTTTTACGTTCCAGTTAGCACAGTGAAAAGCCCCTGCTGCAGTCGAGGAGACAGTCAGGAGACGAGGCGTTGTGTGTCTCCCAGACATTGTCTGATAGGGAAGACGCAAACAAAGTTCCGGAGCCGGCGGCGGCGCCGCTGAGCCGACTTGGGGCGTAAACCCAGCGCTGCGTGCCGCGCCGTAATGTGTCTGGGTAATGCCCAGTGCCCCGGGAATAGCCACTGGCCACGAGAGAGAGAGAGAGAGAGAGAGAGAGAGAGAGAGAGAGAGAGAGGCGCAGCAGAGGAGAGGTTTTAAATGCCAAAGTCATTAACTAGTCGATTCCCTTTTTTGGCGCCGTGTACAAAATGCGCAGTTTCACATGATAAAATATTTTGAAACTTTTTGTACTTTTATGCAAAATATCGCAGGGCATTTCGCGTTTCCTTCACGACTTTTCCCGTTAATTTAACGTGGGTTACTGTAAAATTACAGGCATCCTGTAATAGCGAATGATTTGACATCGCGTTTTCAAAAACCGTACTGGAACTTTCTTGCAAAATTACAAAACACGTTGTTTTGATTTGACTATAGCAAAGACCCCCGGTGAAAAAATAAATAAAAAGATACTCGAGGCTTTCTAGTTAATTTTAGTTAGGTTTTTTAAAGCTATGCGGTAAAAGTCTGCAGGGACCGCATAGACGGCGCGAATGTCACCAAAACAGCGTTCCACCTGAAGCAGAAGCAGCAGCTAACCGTGCCACTACTTGTACCCTTCTGAATTATCTTCCCCTCCCCCGACCCCCTCGGACGACACCCCACTGCGGTAGCGATACGGTCTGTCGTGCTGCCGGTGGTCCTCGGAAAAGAATTGCTAGAGGGGATGCTGCCCGGGTGAGAGAGTGCGCGAGAGAGACAGAGAGAGGGCGAAAGCTAGGATAGAGGAGGATGGGAGAGCGCCTTTGCAGTCCGAGCGAAAGCCGCACTGCAAGGCGGCGGCGGCATGCGGTGGCACAGTAAAGGGGCAAGGAGAGTGAGAGCGTCGTAGTCCCCCCCCCCCTCCCCACGTCCCTCCACTCTCCAGGGGGCGGGCGTCATGTAGAAGATATTGACAGCCCCTTGCTCTTTCCCCCATGCACAAACCGAATCGTCCTGCTCCAGCTCCGCCCCCCCCCCCCCCCCCCCTCTCTCTCTCTCTCTCTCTCTATCTCACCGACTGCCAGAGAGGCCCCCTCCTGCACTGCGGCACGACTAACTCCGAACCGCCAAGTGAACAATCAATTGCGCGCACAGGCGCGCACACACACTAGGCACGGAACGTGGTGACACGGGTGACCGCAACAGGGACGACTCTCTGTCTCTCTCTTGCGCAGACCCCTCCACTCTCCAGGCTTCACCCCCGCCCTCCCTCCCTCCCTCCCCCCTCTCTCTCTCTCTCTCTCTCTCTCTCTCTCTCTCTCTCTCTCCTCTCTCTGATCCACGACCACCATCGCCTGGGGGCGACCCCCCTTTTCTTTGAGGAAAAACCGCAGACCGTTGGAGGACAACGGCGAACAAAACCGATCAAAGTTATCGGATTAAGCGTTCACTGCCGGGATGATTAGCCAGAACCCCCCCAGACCGCCAAATTCCTCAATATACGTAAAGCGCTTTTTTTCCCTCACTAATTTATTTTTTTATTTTTCCTCTAGTTTTGCGGTTTCTTGGCCTCAACGTCGTTTGTCTCTCGTCGCCCGAGGCAGCAAAGAGAGAGAGAGAGAGAGAGAGAGAGAGAGAGAGAGAGAGAGAGAGAGAGAGAGAGAGAGAGAGAGAGAGAGAGAGAGAGAGAGAGAGGTGTTCCAAAAGGTCAGGGCGGAGAGCGGACCGAGAACAAGAGAGATAAGAGATTCCCTTCTGAAGGGCAGACGTCCGTCGGTGCTGCGCTGCCGTGCTGGCGTGCCGGGGGGGAGGGGGTGTGTGTGCCCGGCTGTGCAAATTCAATCCCAGACGCAAGGTAGATAATCGGTTGAAAGGCTTGGATTGCTGCCCGGTACCCCCTCACCCCCACCCCCTTTCCCCATCTTTCTCTCTCTCTCTCTCTCTCATCCCCTACGAGTCCGGGTCAGTACTGCTGATAGGCGCCGCCGTGGTCGTGCCACTGCCCGCGGACGAGGAGCGAGAGAGAGACAGAGAGAGTGAGAGAACAGAGACAGGACAGAGAGAGCTTGCACAACGCGTTCCGCGTATTAACTAAACGCCAGAGGGCCTCTGCTTCCCCTGAGAAATCAAGGCGGCTTACTTCGCGATGCACTTTCTCTCTCTCTCTCTCTCTCTCTCTCTCTCTCTCTCCCTAACTCTCTCTCTCTCTCTCTCTCTCTCTCTCTGACTCTCGGACTGCCTGTGTCCACGAATTAGTTGGCAAAAGTCACCCGGCAGATAAGGAAAGTCGGGGACCGTGAGCCCGTCACCGCGACCACCGGACGACTCTCGCTGACGCGTGCGCAAGGCCACTGCACACCCCGGCCTCGAGGGACATGTCCTCGTGTCCTCGGGGGACTCGACCTAAGGAGACCGCCGGCCTCGAGAGACTCGTCCTCGAGACCCTGTCCTGAAGAGGACCGTCCTCGAGACCCTGCACTCGAGAGGACCGTCCTCGAGACATTGCACTCGAGAGGACCGTCCTCGAGACCCTGTCCTGGAACGATCCGTTCTCCAGAGACCCGCCCTGGAGGGACCGCCGACCTCGAGAGACCCGTCCTCGATGGCGCGGTCGGTCCCCGCGGGATCGCAAACGAGTTTCCCTGCCGGACGTACAGACAGGGCCGCCCACAGCAGCGGCTGGAATAATGAAATCAGTGAACGGGGGGCTGTGCGGCTGTTGCATATGGATACGTGCGCTGCTGCCCGTATCCAGATCGTATATGTTCAGCGGCCACTACCGCAGCCCCGTCAGGGAAGGAGTGAGAGGGACAGGGAGAGAGAGGGAGAGAGAGAGAGAGAGAGAGAGAGAGAGATAAAGAGGGAGAGAGAGAAAAGCAGAGCATTCCCATACCGCACTTTTCCCATTGAAAGCTGTACGGGGGGCGCCACCGTTAACTTTTGTCCTCCTTTTCTGCCATACTTTTCTGCCTCCTTTTCTACACACACAAACACACCCAGGCGCCCAAACATGCACACACGCGGCCTAAAGGCGCCAGGCGTGTTACACATGTGCGCTCAGTTTGCTGCCGAAGCGATAAAAAAGGGGATTACAGCCCCAATTACGCCTCATTACCCCCCGCAAGAGGTGTAAGTGTATGTGCGTGTGTGTGTGTGTGTTGGCGCAGCGCGGATGTAGGTCACAGGACAAACATTCCCCGTGTGTGTGTGTGTGTGTCGTCAGTCACGGCGCACCGGCTGGAAAGCCATCCGCCGGAGAGACTAGGCACTAGGCTGAGGCGGACTCGCGAGAGGTGGCCTTGGCTCGCGGCTTCCTCCCTCACCTCTCCCTCCCCTCCCCAACACCTCTCCTCTCTTCCCTCTCCTCCCCTCCCCCCTCCCCTCCCGCGGCGCACCGTCCGCTGCCGGCATTTCAATGCGGAAGATCCAGAAATAAGTGCGCGCTGCCCGGCTCATAAGTATACTGAACGGTGGCAGTCGGGGCGGGCCTGCAGCACAAACTCTCTCTCTCTCTCTCTCTCTCTCTCTCTCTCTCTCTCTCTCTCTCTCTCTCGGAGAACCCCCACGGGTGCGACAGAGAGCAGAGCGAGGCAGACAGAGTCCGCGGAATCGCGCGTCGGCGGCGGCAGAGCACCGCACTCTCTCTACTGGCTGTTCAGCGACGTCGCCTCGCCAATGTATAACGCGACGCGGCCATAGCGGTAACGATATGCAAACACGAGACGGGGAAAGAGAGAGACAGAAAGGGAGGGAGAGAGTGCGGAGAGGGGGGGGGGGGGAGAGAGAGAGAGACAGACAGAGAGAGAGAGAGTCTGTGTTAACGGCCCCAGGCCGGCAACATGATAACACACTAAAGTCTGTTGAGTCAACCTTCACGTTCACCCGCGCGCGCGCAAGCGATCGTGGGCGTACACGCACGCACGCACACGCACGCACAAACACAGAGAAAGGGGGCGTGGCCGGGCGGCGTGTGCCACCCGAGGCCCAGGCCGTATGTATGATTCAGGAAACAATCATGTTTACATGGTGGTGTGCGCATGCGGCAGCAGCAGCAGCAGCGCGGGGGCCGCGGGGGCTGACCGGCGGCCGCCGCCCCCCGCGGCGCCCCCCGCGGTGCAACACGCGGCCGCCCCCCAGCAGAGCCACTGCAATCACCTCCGCCTCCACGGTGCGGGAGCCCCGATAACACACAAAACACTACGGTTATAACACCATACCCTCCAAAATTTTTCTTTTTTAAGAAAACTTGTATTTGAGGCATGATCGAGACCCTTGCCGTACGAACTCTTTAAATCAATATTACGTTTTTAGGCCAAAGCTCATAGACCCTTGTACGAGAGGAACCTTGCTAAATTCAAGGAAAAAAATAAGAGTATACGGCGTAAATTGTAGATGCAATTGAGCACCTCGCCGTAACTTTAACATGAACCTAGTCTAAAACAGGTTGTATCCTACCGTCCCACCCACCTCCACAAAAAACGACAAGAAATGATGATACGTATAGCTCTACTGTTTTACTGTGAACGCCGTGGTCGTCACGGGGGAGGGAGGGAGGGGGAGGGAGGGAGGGAGGGGGAGGGAGGGAGGGAGGGAGGGAGGGAGGGAGGGAGGGGGAGGGAGGGAGGGAGGGGGGGGGGGTAACGCCGGATGTGTCCTGCGGCGGCGGGGGATCTCCCGGCCGCACGCATCCGGCAAGAAAAATACTGCCGTGAGGGAGCTTTGGTAGCAAAGCCTTTCGCTCGGTGCGCGCGCGTGTGTGTGTGTGCGTATACATGTGTGAGCGTGCACGCGTGTGTGTGTGTGTGTGTGAGGACGGAGTAGGTAAATCAGGGGGAAAGACGAATGAGCGGCGCGGACGCACGCAAATGGCAAAGCAGTGAAAAATACATACGGGGGGTATTCTTCTTCTGCCCCCCGCCCAACGTCCCTTCCGCTTCGGATATGTATATAAGCGGGTATGTATGAGAGAGAAAGAGAGATATAGAGAGAGGGACAGAGAGAGACAGACAGACAGACAGAGAGAGACAGATACAGAGAGCGGAAGGACCATGCACTACCACCACGACGCGGCCTAAAACCAACAAACGACAGCTGCGTCGGGCGGACAACCACAAGCCGTGTCCGCGCGCATCACCGCCAAGCGCCGAAGCCGAAGCGCCGAGAAAATCCTTCCCCTTCCTTCTCCTATCCTTTTAAGCGTCACATCCCGCTGGAAAAATATGCGGCGTGGTGACTTGTCCCGCGCCACGCGGCTAGCCGTATCCCCGCGGAGCCGCCGCTCTCTCGGTGCCGCGGGGGGTCCGCGGGGGGTCCGCGGGGGGTCCGCGGGTGACCTTTACCTCGCCGTAAGGAGCTGCCGCTGCTGCTGCTGCACCCGCGCCCTCCCAGCCACGGTCGGGGCCAACGGAATTACCCGGCTGCAGAAGACTCACCTGGAACAGAGGATAAGACAGACGAACGTTCAAATATGAAGCGGGAGAGCAGAGCGCGAAACAGAGCAAGGGCCCCAAACAAAAGAGAGTCGGAGAAATGCAAAGTGGCCGGCAAAGCGCCGAGCGGGGCGACGTCTGACGAGTTTCGTCTCAAACGGAGGAGGACTTGGCGGGAAAAAAAAACACTTTAAAAAAGTTGTTGCCAATATGATTCCAAACTATCCTACTGAAGTGTGTGAGGAAGGCGCGCTGAGGAAGGAAGAGAGTGTGATAGTGTGTGTGAAAGAGAAAGTGAGTGTGTGTGAGAAAGAGTGACAGAGAGAGAGAGAGAGAGCGCGCCGTCATGCGGTGGACGGGTAGAGGCACGTGTACCAGATCGATTGAAATGAAACATGTGTGGCATATGAGCAAGTGAGACAAGGAGGGAGAGAGAGAGCAAGAGAGGGATGAAAATGGCAAGCAGGTCCGGCAGGAGGGAGGGGACAAGGAGAGCGACGGAAACGAGATTCGACGGCGGCAGCAATGCCCGATGTGTGTGTGGGGGGAGACAGAGAGAGAGAGAGAAGAGAGAGAGAGAGAGAGAGAGAGAGCACGAGTGGAGAGAGCGACCGGGCAGAGGAACACAAAAATACCAGACCGAAATAACAACACAAAGCGAGGAAACAAAACTCCCGATTTGATCCGGACGTCGTGGCGCCGCGCTGCGCTCGCACTCTGCTCCCGGGGAATCAAACGCGTCCCGGAGCGCGGAGCGGAGCGGGCGCATGACTTATCCCACTTGTATATATTTCTGAGGGAATCAATGGCGGAGAGGGAGAGAGGGAGAAAGGGAGAGCCTGAGAGAGAGAGAGAGAGAGAGAGATAGGAAGAGAGAGGGATAGGAAGAGAGAGAAAGAGAGAGGAAGAGAGAGAAAGAGAGAGAGAGAGAGAGAGAGAGAGAGAGAGGAAGAGAGAAAGATAGAGACAGGGAGAGAGTGAGGGAGAGAGAGTCCGGGATAAACCTTTCAGTTTGACAGCTTTGCGGCGGCCTGAGATAATATGCAGTGACAGTGCGGTGTCCGCGGGGTGTCCGCTGCGTTGCCACTCCTTGACACAGTGAGTGCGGCCTACGTGTGCACGGTGGCGGTGCCTGCCGCGTAGCGGCGAGCGGACAGCAGCCATGCAGACAGACAGACAGACAGGCGGGCACCGCGACGGAGGACTCGCTCGGAAAAGTTTCGGCGTGCCAGCAGCCATCCCACTCAGCCGGTGGCGACAAAGGGATGGCCCGTACAGTCACTGCCAAACTGCCAGCCCGGGACAGGCCGGGAGCGGATTATCCCGGAAGTACAGTACACGGCAAAAATAAACTGGATGCATTAAGACACACACACACACACACACGTACGCGTGTGGTGTTATCTGACTAAATATGAATTGTTCAGCGCAACCGGTGGAAACAATTTTGTTTTTAATCGAAAAAAAAAAATTGGAGACGGCGGGTAAAGCTGCTTTCGTCATTAACGCTTTCCACGTAACAAAGCAGGTACAAAGAGGCAACGCGGCGGCGACGACGACGATAAAAGTTAACGATTTTGTTTCATGGCGGCCGCCGCGCGCGCTGCTCTTGTCCTCCACGCCGCGGATAAAAAAAAGAGTTTTACATAAAATCCTTTTTTTTATTACGAACCAAATCATTATCGCGCGCTGCAGTACAACAAACCGCGGAGCAGGCCAAATGAAAAGCGGGAAAAATAATAAAAATAATAATAAATAAATAAATAAACTAGGAGGATAAGCGTGCAGGCGCTTCCCATCATCATCCTTTCTTCAATAAAACACAGCAAGGGAGAGGGAGAAAAAACAACACAGAAGCAACAAAGACCAACAAGCTGCTGCTGCTGTGGTGGCGGTCTGCTTCATTTCCATCGCTTCAACCCTATCCTCTTCTTTCTCCCTCCCTCCTGCTCCTACCCCTCGCTCCCCGGTCTAATAAAACCCTTCTCATTTACGCCCGAAAAACTGAGCGCCTGCCACGGGAGAGGAGGAGGGGGAGAGGAGGAGGAGGGGGGGGGGAGGGCCGTTTTGACACGACGTGCACCGCAGCGCGGCCGCAACGCCGGGCACGGGTTCAACTCCCCGCGCTGCCGGCCCTCGTCTACAAATTAGATAAGAGGGGGGAGTGGGGGGGGGGGCAGGAAGGGCCGGGTCAACCAGCGGCGGGCTCCGATACACACAGGGAGGGGGGAGGGGTAGCAAGGGGGTCAGGCCGCGGTGGGGGAGAGATCCCTGCTGTGACCGTGACCGGTTTGTGTACTCGATAACCAAACTAAAAATTGCGGCAATTTAATCAGCCACAGCTTGAAACAATTCTTGTCAAGCAATACCTTAAAGAAATCAATTAATGGGACGTCCCGATCGAATATGAAAGACGGTGGAGATATTCTCATAGTGTTTACGGACGACCCCCCGTTAATTCGGTCCCAGGTACACAACGCCGGGCCCTGGCGCCACGCGGCTCGTACAGAGTGTGCGGCGCCGGCCCGGGTAATCCGCGCGCCCGCAAAATTGGTTACGCCCCTCTGGATCGGAAATTACTTTCCCTCTGTAAGGAGGAGGAGGAGCGAGAGAGATGAGCGGACGAAATCCTCCGCTAGTCTCTCTCACTCTCTCTCTCTCGCTGCGCGATGAAGTACTAGCGCGCCCAAGTGGAGGCGGTGGCGGAGAAGATCCGCTCCCCAACAGCAGCGGGGCGTTTCTTAGAAATTCGACAAGGCGTCGACGACGACGCCAGGCAGGGAGGCAGGGTGGGAGAGAGGCAGGGAGAGAGGGAGGGAGGGAGGGAGGGAGGGAGGCGGGGAGGCAGCAACACCAGCATAGGCCTGCGATCAGCACACCAGCAGCCCGGCCCTGGCGGCCTCCGACCAGAGCAGCACATCGGAGCCCCCCCGCAGATTCCGATATGAATTCTCCGCTCCGGCCGGCCGCCTCTGCTGCTGCTGCTGCTGCTGCTGCTGTGTGCATCGCTGCAAGAGGCTCGCCTTCAATCGGCACGCCGCCGCCGCCCCCCGCGCGCTCACATGCACGGGATCCACACACGCCACGCATTTCGCTTGCTTCTGGCGCTCGGCCCCGGCGAACTGTCGGCATTCCGATGTCTGCGGATGTGAGACAGACGGGCGGGAGGCGGACGGGGAGCGGGCGGCAGCGGCAGCGGCAGCGGCAGCGGCAGCGGCAGCGGCTGCGGCGGCGGCGGCAGCGGCAGTCAGCGCCTGCTGCCGGCGGGGTAGGCAGTCCGCCCGGCAGCCGCGCCGAGCGGCCGGCCTACCCCGCCGCGCTAAGGCGCTCGCACGGGCCGCACGCACAGACACACGCACTCTCTCTCTCTCTCACTCTCTCCCTCTCACTCTCTCTCTCTCTCTCTCTCTCTCTCTCTCTCACATACACACACACTCTGCACGGTCAAAAAAGACAACGAGAGTGTGCGGTCAAAAAGGCGATAAAATTGTGCCGATTACTAACATGAAAAATAGTTGGAACCGCGTTTTGAATTTTCAAGAAGTTCCCGCCAACCGTCGCAGGTAAACAAGAAAAAATTGATGTCACATCAAAAAAGTTTGAAATAAATGCGATTAAAAAAAAACAAGTAGTGATTTCTGAGTCTGGAGCACATCCTTTGCCTTCTGAATCGTATATACAGTGCTTGTTGAGGGGGACGGCCGGAACGCAGGAGCGGAGGCCCCAGGTGTCAGTGAGGGGCGTGCGCGGCACGTGCGCGGCACGCGCGTCGCACGTGCGCCGGAGCACCGATATATCGATAGCACGTATCGATACGTTGGTCGTAGTATCAAGCCGTTCGATTTTTACCAAGGCGTCGCCGCCAGCCGCGTGGCCGTATCTCTCTCAATAATGCAGCCCGACAGCGCACTACAGCGTCGCCGTGGAAACGGGGGGGGGGGGGGGGGGGGACGACGGCGTGCCTAAACTACGTCACACACTAAAAAAACATTTTCGTCATTACAAAAAATGTATACTCCTTAATTTTGTACGATAATTTGTCGTCACATGTCGTGTGACAAAAAAGATCTCTACAAAATATTTTAGTACCTCAGGAGATATCCGAGACGTGACAGAAAAAGAATCTGTTACCAAACCATTTCGTCAGTGACGGGAAAATCGTAAAAAGACGTAATAATATTCAGTCACAATGACTATATTGTCACATGCCGTAATGTTGTTGTTTTTTACAGTGGATAAGGAAGGGTTCGTCTTGATTGGGTGTTACGTAGCGGGACCCCCCGCGGCGCCTCACCTCTTTGCTACTGACGCCGCAGTCTATAGCTGTGTGTAAGTGGTGGCCTGTTGTGTACCTGATTGTGTAGCAGTGTGTGTGTGCGTGTGCGCGTGCCCGTAGTTATGGCAGCAGCAGCAGGGCTGGCTGCGCCGCGCGCCGACCACCCTGCCGCCAATATTTGCCGTTCCGTTGCCGTTCCTTCTCTCTCTCTCTCTCTCTCTCTCTGGTAGCCCTCTCTCTCTCACTCACCTACACACACCGCCACCGCGCGTAGCCTTGGGCTGTGCTTCCTGCCGACAATACACACCACGCTCCTAGGATGCGGGCAGGGGGGGGGGGGAGAGGGAGAGAGGGAGATGGGGGAGGGGGATGGAGAGAGAGGCGGCGTCTATGCAAATTAGACGGCAAGGTCAGGCGGCACGTACAGACAAGGGTTGGAGGAGCGAAGGACGTAATAAGGAAGGTGGGAGAGTGCGTGAGTGCGACAGAAAGAGAGAGAGAGAGAGAGAGAGAGAGAGAGAGAGGAAACGAGGAAGAGGTGATAGTCGTGGGTGGAGTGAGTGGTGCGTGCGAGTGAGACAAGGCGGTCGCGAAGAGGTGTTCGACTGTTTGATTTGCAAAACAGCGATGATGGGCAGGGGGCGTGGCAGGGCAGGGCGTGGGCAGGAGGCAAGTTCTCCCTGTCCGTGTGTTTGCAGAGGGGCGTGGCGGGGAGAGAGAAAGAGAGAGAGAGAGAGAGAGAGAGAGAGGGGGGTGGGGCGCCACAACGAAACGCGCGAGCCGGTCGGGGAATCCAATCCAGCGAACCGGCGGGAGAGAGGGGCGGGGGTCGTGTATGTACACAATGTCTGTCTCTCTCTCGAACGCGAAACATTTAACCACCGCCACACAGCCGCGCGCCCGGCGTTCTGTCCTTGTTGCACACGACGACGGGTGAAAAAAAAAACCGTCGCACACACAAACGGATGAGGGCATGAAGGGGGTTGCCCAGTTACGTTTCGGCCCGGTACTCATCTAGGGTTGCCGTGTCGCCCGACGGCGGCCATCCGCCCCGCGACCACTAATTTTTTCCCCAGCCCCTTCTCTTGTTTTTCCCATCCTTCCTTGTTCTTTCCTGCTGCCCCCTTCTCTCCCCTGCTCCGTGCCTCTGCGGCGGGCGTGACAGGCGGACGGTGGACAGCCGAGGAACGCGGCTCGGTTTTTTTCCTGACGGCAGGAAAATGCGTAAAATATAAAAATTAAAAAAAATGGCAGCAGCCACCGCGCACCGCGTGACGTAAAACCACTAACACGAAGCGGGTCGGCCACGACGAGCCGACGACGAAAATTCCGTCGCGGATTTCCTGGAGTGTTTTAGGGGGCGGGGGCGGTGTTGTGGCCGGGCAAACCTGAAGATGAGCGGGGCGACGAGGGCGACATAAACTGTCGGAGCCGGTCTGCGCCGCGGCTCCGCCCTCCCCCTCCACAACATGCAGTACCTGCCCCGGCTCAGCCGCGGCGCAGCGGGGCGCGCAGCAGGGCCAAGCGGGCAGCTTACGTCGGTCAATGTTTGTCTGGTCCGGGCCGCCTCCCTCTGACGCCAGGCGGCGGCCAGCGGCGGCGCGGCGGCGGCGGCGACCGACCGATCACGGACCCCTTCCGGCCCGGGATGGACTCCGGGGAGGAGCCGACTCCGGACTCCGGGCTCCCATTACAGATCACAGGCTGACTGGGGCGGATACACCCGCGCAGGGTTTTGTGACAGAGAGGCCCGGAGCGCAGCCGGAGGCGGCGCCCGGACGCGGGGCCGGCTGACCAGACAGTCAACACCGCTTGATACACCCGACCCCGCCGCCCGGCCGGGTACCCCCGACTGCCACACTGCCACTCCCCAGCAACCGGACGCCGATCAAGCTCGCCGCCCCGCCGCCAATTCGCTCATTAGTCCACACACTTGTACAAGTTTTTTTTACTGCTCTTCTTATTTTCTCTCGCGTGGGTTTCCTTGCAGAAAACGCCTAGATCGGCTAAGCGGGAAAATTCAAATGGATGGTCTAAAAAAAATACCGGTCCCTCCAATCGGATGAAAGTACCACGGTTTTGTTTTGGTTGGTAGATATAAAGCTAGGAAATCAAACGCCGCATTTAGAATTCCTGTGTCCGTTGTGTCCCCCTCGGTCGCGCTGCGTTGGCCCGTCGTTGCCTCGAATACGACGTGGGGAAGACATCCCCTCCACTCCCCCCCCCCCCTCCTACACTCTCTCTCGCACACACACGCTGGATACGAAGGCGGTGCACAGACCGACATCCCGCACGGCAAGTTATGTTCTTTTTATTTCTCTTCTCAATCTATAATATATGCCCCACACGCGCTGTGTCACGTAGAACCCCATCCCCCACCCCCAGCACCTGGCGGACGGCCCCGCCCCTCTCCAGGCCGTCGTCTCCAGGCCACTCCAAGAAGTTGGACCGGCAGCGACAGAGCACACCATTCAAACCCAAAGTGTCATTATTTTCCCCTCTACTCTTTTTGGCGCGTGCATTTCCTCGTTCTCTCTCTCTGTCTCTCTCTCTTTCTCTCTCTCTGTCTCTATCTCTCTCTCTGTCTCTCTCTCTCTCTCTTACCCTCTCGTTCCTCGTCTCCCTCGAAAACTACGAGGGAGAGAGTATTACTTTCTACCGGGCCAGCGGCGGGATATTGTAAGTACGGCCACTTAGGGAGGAGCCGTCGAGGCGGCCGTCAGGGCGGCGGGCCTCCTCGGCCGGAGTCTGTGTCCTCCAATAATAATACGAATCTGAAAAGAGCGGCCAGCGTCGCGCGCGCCGCCGCCACTCTACCGTGAAAAAGAAGGCTCTCATTTCCTTTCAAAATAATTGGCGCAGTCGGAAGAAATCTCTCTCTCTCTCTCTCTGCTCTGTCTCTCTGCCTCTCTTTCTCACTGCCCGCCTACTCGCACCCCACCTGTTGAGGCGGTAAGAGCAAGATGGAGAGCTTTTGCTTCGTTATGTCATTTCGGGGCCGATCTCATCTCTCTCTCTCTCACTCTCTCTCTCTCCATCCCGCCCGCACCCTCGCACGAAGTAAATGCGATGATATGACACGCGACCCGATGTGCTCGAAGTAACCCCTACTGCACTGCAAAATTTAGCTGCAGGAGTTTAAAAACATTGATTTTTTCTAAAGTATTGATTTTATTTAAAATCAAATGTTCCAAAAAAAAACTTTCTTAACTCTAAAAGTTTCTGTTAACATTATTTTTCTCGCTCCTCCTAAAAAAATAATTCGTATTTAAACTAGCATGACTTGTTCCTTGCGGGAGTTCCTGCGAGAGACGCACTGTTCCGCTCCTTTCTGAGCGGACGACCGCGTTCGTCTCTCTCTCTCTCTCTCTCTCTCTTTGGCTCTTTGGCGAGGGGGGTGGGGGTGGGGACTGTCAGTATTCTAAGCACCACCGCACTACAAAAGTACGAGTACCAGTAGCCGCTCTGCGTGTTCCCCTTCGAGCGCGCGGCGAGGCAGCAGCAGCAGCACCGAGGGCAGCGCCGCGTGCGTGCAGAGCGGTGCGGCAGCGGCAGCAGGGCAGCACAGCACGACAGGGCGGCCGGTGCAGCCCGCGTGGCCGTAAGCAGGCAACAACTTTTTCACGAACCCACACTAATTCTTTCCCTGCATATTTCAGGCCGCCGCTGCCGCCGCTGCCGCCGCTGCCGCCGCGGCCCGTATAATGAAATGACGTGGCCGAAGTAAAGTATGCGGTCGGCAGCGAGATAATCACCCTGTTTACTGTAGTGCGGGCCGCCTGCTGGCCGTGCGCCGACTGTGTCGGAGAAAATAACCGGCCGCCCGGCCGGCCGAGGAGGGTAAAAAAATCGATGCGGTTGTGTGTGGGCCCCGCTGCTGCAGAGCCCGGGGCGCCAGGCGGTGGCCCCCCCGCGGGGCCTCATGATTCACCTGCATTACTGTGCGCCACCGCCGCGCCGTGCCGCCGCCGAGGTGTAGCAGTTAAGCGAGATTGAGAAAGAATCATTGTGTGCGCGCGCAACCGTTTAAAAGCAAATTCTGGGGCGCGATTCATATGAATTTGAGTAAAATAATGCGGATAATGACAAGCTGACCCGCCGCGAAACAACGAGTTTGGGAACAGTCCTCGAATTTCGGCGTGTTTCCCCTCCGAATAATAAGTCGTGTTCGGTACAAAGTAATGAGCCAGATATTTTAGGGGATAGGGGGTAGGCCGGTTACAGGGGGTGTCGTGGCGACGGGGTGGTCTGGCCGGCGCGGGGAAAATGGATCAAGGAAAGGTAAGGGAGCAGGGGGGGGGGGAGGGTGCGACCACCGTGCTGTGCACAGCAGGGGGGAGGGTCAGGAGTGGTGGTGAGGAGGGAGGGAGAGAGAGAGAGAGAGAGAGAGAGAGAGAGAGAGAACGAGGCAGGGGGGGGGGGGGGGGTGAGATTACCGCCCGACAGCATGCTACGCCGGTGTCGCTCTCTTGCCGAATCGCGGTGAGGAGGAAGGCCGGCCCGGTATCGGATCAGGGGACATAATGAAAAGCAAACAGCAGTACGTTGACCTGACGTCGTCTCTCTCTCTCCCTCCCTCTGTCTCTCTCTCTCTCTCTTTCCCTCCCTTCCTTCCTTTCTCTCCATCCACTATCTCGCTCCTTCTCTATCCCCGGTCTCCATCTCCGTCGGCGTGCGTGGCTGGGCGTCGTAGTGTCGCAACTACTTCTGCGACGTTGAGGCCCAGAAAATGATAAAGACACAGCTGATATTCTGTGAACGCGGCGGGGAGGGGCGACAAAAAGCGCGAGCTCGCCGGGCACGCACTCCACCCGAAAACTGGGACGCACTTCCACCCGAAAGCCGCTGCCGGGCGCCTTGCGTGAGTTTAAGCCCTTCATGCGAGAGATTTGAGTGGCCGCCGCGCGGCAAAATAGGAAAGCACACGCGTCACGTGCGCCGTGAGGCCGGCGGGCCAGCGCCGCCGCCCCGCCACCGGTCTTACGAAAGTTAAGCGATAAGGAACGCGGCACGCCACCCGCTGGGGGAGAGTGAGAGGGAGAGAGAGGAGAAACCAGCGACTGCTATTCATTTGCCACGACTGCAACAAAACCGCAAAAAAAAGATTTCTTTAGATCCGCTACATTTTTACTTTAGGTGCACGGCTGCCTGCTAGTCTGCCTGCGTGCGCCTCGGCTGCCACTATTAGCAGCACGGCACAACGGACGGAGGTTGCCGTCGGTTTGCCGCCGGGTTGCCGTCGGGTTGCCGTCGGGTTGCCGTCGGGTTGTCGCCGGATCGCCGTCGGGTTGCCGTCGGGTTGCCGTCGGGTTGCCGTCGGGTCGCGGTCGGGTTCCCGTCCCTGCCGGGTTCCGCCGCGTTGTTCTGTGTGCTGAGCGCCCGCCAGCCACGGGGTAGGCAGCCCGCCCGACACGCGTGCGCTGCGGCGATCGGTCGCTGCCTACCCGCCAGGCGCCCAGTCCAACGGCAAGCAGCCAGAACGGTGGAGAGAGAGGGAGAGAGAGAGACGGGACGGTGCGCGTTGTGGAGGTGCGAGAGAGATGGCCGACCGGTCATCCCTCTCGCATTGCCGCGTCGGCTCTCTCGCACTCATCAGCACACCGACTCCTTACCTCTCCCTCGACGCTTTGACTCGGGCAATCAGCCCAGCGATAACGCCACGGCGCTGTAACGTGCCTCCCCGGTACATTATGTATAAAGACCTTGAAGGCGGCGGCGGTCAGAACAACGAAAGGTCCCCCCCCCCCCCCCCTCGGTGCGACAACAGCCGCACCGCTACAACGCGTTCGCGTCAAGGAACGATTAGCCCCCCCCCCCCGCCCCCTTTTACCTCCGCCACTGGTTTAATCGCTCAGTAAATCGTCTCTGGCGCGACCAGCCGGCAAAGGCAGAGTGGGGTGGGGTTAGCAATAAAGTATAACCGGTTTCAAAAATTATGATTCGTGCCCCGCTCGATTGCGCGCCGCAAGCCGCCGCTCGTGGGGGGAAAAAAATAAGAAATGGTGTGTGAAGGGTGTGGGGGGTGGGGGGGGTGAAATGGACGCGTGCCGACGGGAGAAGGGAGGCAGTGGGGGGAGGATAGTTATTCTTATTCGTAAAACTTTAAAACGGGCACACGCGCCAGCGGAAACTACCCCCGTGGGAGGAGTAACCACCGCGCGCTGCCGCCTCTCTTGCCGGACAGACTGAGGAAGGAAGGGGAGGCGGGGGTGGCGAAGGTGGAACTGAGAGCTGAACTGGTCCGACCGGAGCGAATGTAAAGAGAAATGGGAGCGCGGGAAATAAAAGGAGAGCGAGCGAAAGGTAAGAAAGCGTTCGCTTCCGCACCCCCCGCCGCCGCCGCCCGCCGCCCCAACGGCCCTCTCTGGTTCACTATTATATTAAGATCTTAGTCGGGGGAAACGACCTTTCGTGGCGGAGTAGAAGGGGGGGGGGGGGGAGGGGGAGAAGTCAGGCAACCACGCTCTCACTCCCAGCAAGGCGTTACCGTTACACCCTATAAATGGATGCTGGGGGCCGTTCCGTCTGGAGCTCGCAATGCCATAGCGGTGCGATAGAACCGTAGCGCAGAGAGAGAGAGAAAGAGGGGGGGGGGAGAGAGAGAGAGAGAGAGAGACAGAGGCAGGGCGGGAGTAGGGGCCGGTGAGCTCCGAGTCATACATAAGTTATGCAGTTCGGACTGCAGAGGCTGCCTATCACACCCCCTGTCACCTCCCCCCTCCTTCCCCCCCCCCCCCCCTCTCTCGGCTCGCCTACTACCACCGCCTCCGCTGCTGCTGCCGCTACTACTGCTGCACTCTATCGAGCTCCCGCAGCGGCAGTTGCCCACGCAAAAGGTAAAGCCAGGTGGGGCGGCGTGGCGAGCGGTGGCGGTGCAGCGGGGCCCGGCAGGGCAGACCCGCTCAGCCTAATGCGCTTTCATAATTTATCAAAAAGACACACACACACACACACACACGCAGGTGCGACGCGATGGGGACTCCTCCCTAGAAATGGCATCTGCGTCGAAAGGAGGTCGCGCGCGGCGTTTTCAATTTGATTCTTTTTTTTCTCTCTTTTTTTTCTCTCACGCCAGCGCCTCTCGGTTGCCGACACAGACAGCGGCTTGGATGTGTGTGTGTGTGTGTGCGTGCGGGAGAGAAAGAGAGAGGAAGAGAGATAGAAAGAGGGGGAGAGAGAGGGAGAGAGCTGGCGCGTGGGGCGCAACGGTTGAGACGCGCGCGAAACCAAACACCTTGGCGGCTCCAAAACACCTACTTCATAACAGAGAGAGGGCACCAGGGCTCCGTGCGCTATGAGGCAACGCGAGCCGTGCGTATGCACCTCTCGTGTGTGAGAAGGAGGGGAGATGGAGAGAGAGAGAGAGAGAGAGAGAGGGGGGGGAGGGGAGGGGGAGGGGGAGAGAGAGAGAGAGAGAGAGAGAGAGCAGTACGTAGCAGTAAGAGGAAAAAAGGAAAAGAACTTTTTGGTGGCGCGCTGGCTGGCGTAAGGGGAGAAAGTTTCAAGGGTGCCGCAGAAAACAAAGCAGCCCAGCCGATCTCCCCTTCTCTATCTCTCTCTTTCTCTCTCTCTCTCTCGCACCCAATCCCCGCCACAGCGCGGGGGACCGCGAGCTCTCACAGCAGCAGCTCGGCTGCGTCTCGTTTACCACCAATTCACGCCCGGCGTCTGGAGTTCAATGCCCACCCGTGTGGACATATTGTTTTATTCCAATTTTTATTTTCAAAATTCCAAATTTTAGTAACCAATCAAATATTGACAAAAAATCAAACAACAAATGTCCTACAACATTTTTCTAAGACGTTATAGTGTGGGTGCGTGGTTAGGTTTGATGGGTGGCCTTGGGCCGGCGCCTAGCAGGGCCGGCGGGTCTGTGTTCGCGGACCCCGGCGCCACGCCTCCGGCCCTGCGGCCCTGCGGCCCTGCGGCCCTGCGGTCCGTCCGGCACGGAGTAATACGCGCGACAATAAAACTACTCGGCTGGAGCATTAAGGGCACTGAAAATGAGGTCATGTTTTAGTGGCACTGGAGCCCGGCGGGCGGCGCGGCTGTCGCCGGCTGGCTGTCCGGCTGGCTGCCGCGCTGCCCTCACGCCAGTCAGACGGGGCTGGCAGCCGCTGGCAGCCCCGTCGGCACGGCCCACGTGCTGTGAGGGGTTTGCGGGGGTGGCAGGCAGGCCGGGCCGCCGGGCCCTGCTGGCTGGCTGCTGGGTGTCATTCCACACGGCCAAGTGGAACAGTCGTGTCAAGAGTCGGGGCGCAGCAGTAGGAGGGAGGGAGAAGGAGTGAGAGAGGGAGGGAGGAGGAGTGGGACTGAGAGAGACGGGGCACAACGTGTAGGAGACGGACAGACCGGCCTGAGGTTGGGCCCGCAATTTGAACAGGACGCCTGCGAGCAATTTAAATTCCGGTCCGCACTTTTGAATCCGATTTAATTTTTGACAAGAGTTGCCGCTGCACCGCGACGCGCTACGTGTTAAATTGTGTCTCCTCCGGCTGCAGAGCGTCGGTGAAACTCATACGGGTACACGCACACACACACACACACACACACACGACACGCAGCAGCGGGAGACGCGGATCCTCGAGGATTGCGGAGAGAGAAGGAAGAGGAGGGGGTTCGGGCGCGCGACGGCGGCGGCTGGGATCTAAGAGGGAGAAGGAGGGAGAGAGAGAGAGCGATATGCGGGAGGGAGAGGGAGAAGGAGAGAGAAGGGGAGGGGCATGACGTTGTGATGGACCGCTGCGACCGTACAATATTGCTACGAAGGATTAAAGTCTTAGCCAAGAACTGTGGGGCCCTGGCTGGCTGGGCGCCTGGCTGGGCGCCTGGCTGGCTGCCTCCCCACACCCCGCACCCCAGCCTCCTCCACGGTGCCCCAGTTGTAACATGGCCGAGGCTCCGCAGAGAAGCGAGTCTTTGGAGCCGGCGTCGTCGTCGCCGTGGTCCCGGGTGACTCGGCAGAGAGGATCGCGGGGGCCTCGGTGTCCACGGGCTGCAGCAGCGGCAGCACCCAGCCCGAGAGCAGCACCCACCGCGTCCACAGGTGTCGGGGAGGGGGGAGGGCGGGCAGGGGGGGAATGAGAGGTGATGGACGAGAGAGTGCGAGAGCACAGAGAGCGGGGGACGATGAGGGGGGAGGGGGGAGTTCGGCGGAGGGTCATACATCAGCCGCGGTAGGGCTGGTGGCTGCGGCCGAGTCTCTCCGAAACCCGCGCCGGGGTCATCCATCTGAGTGCCACACAGCGGTTCGTTACGTTATATCTGGACAGCCCCCCCCCTCTCTCTCTCTCTCTCTCTCTCTCTCTCTCTCTCTCTCTCTCTCTCTCTCTCTCTCTCTTTGCGGGAAGTCTCATCACTTCCGTTGTCGCGCGGCCTCCACATCGATTCCCTGAAACGGTATTGGCAGACAGGAAAGTCGTGAATCCTAGACCCCCCCCCCCTCTCTCTCTCTCTCTCTCTCTCTCTCTCTCTCTCTCCCTATTTCTCCCTCTCCGGGCAAAGAGGGCCGCGCCGCGACGCGGCTAATCGATCACCTCATAAAATGCGAGTAGAGAGAGACGGAGAAGCGAGGCAGTCCGCGACGCGTGTGAGAGAGACAGAGACAGACAGACAGACAGAGACAGCCGGAGGGGCGCAACTTCTCGTTTCCAAATTAAATCAGGCGGGAATAACCTCGTTGTCTCGGACGTCCCTCTTCTTGTTGCTGCTGCCTCGGCGAGCGCATGTTTCTGTGTTTATCCGAGACGCACAGCAATTTGTTGGTCTCTCTCCGGCGGCGGTGCGGGGGCGGGAGAGAGAGAGAGAGGGACCAAACGGAAATACCGAGGGACCAGGGAAACGTTGAGGGAGGGACAGAGAGAGAGAGAGAGAGAGAGAGAGAGAGAGAGGGGGGGGGGATGGAGGGAGAAAGTGGGGCGGTAGGGGCCGCAGAAGTGCGCTCGCGGTCTCCTCCTCCTCCTCCTCCTCCGCGGCGCGTCCATACGGTAAACTTTGTCCCGTTTTGTTGCACCATAAAACCGGCCGCGCCGCCACCATGGAAAGCGATGCAACCATTTTCAGGGGAGCCGAATATAAAGAAGAGGGACCGTCCCCGGCCGTGGCCCGTGCCGGCCGGTGCCGGGCGGGGCCTCTAGCGCCGGTGCCGGCCGGGGAGCGGGGGCTTCCGCCCTTAAGAAGGCGATCCTTGTTGTCGATTTGCATGGAGGCACTGCTGCCCCCTTCACCGCACGCGGCAGTCACACAAAGTGCGCCGACTTCTTCTCTCTCTCTCTCTCTCTCTCTCTCTCTCTCTCTCTCTCTCTCTCTCTCACACACACACACAAAACTTCCACACCGTCGTCGCTATTCATGTCCCACCCCCTCTCCCCTCCCCTCTCCCACCCAAAAAGCACAAGGATAGGGGGTGGCGGTGGGGGGTAAGACGACGTTGAGGATAGCAGCAGCAGGATGGAGATAAAATACCCCGAAAGAGCAAGGGCCCGGCGGCACGAGCACCCTCCCCCCCCCCCCCCCCACACCCCTCTCTGTTACCCCTTTCCCCTCCCCTCTCCTCCCTCTCCTCTCCCCTCCCCCTCCACCTTAACGGACTCACCGCCGATAACTCAATTGGCGAAACCCCATCCCCTGTCCGAACAGCAGGCCGCGCAGCTCGTTTGCGGCATATTGAGGACGTCCCCCTCCCCTTCCCTCCCCTCCCCTCCGCTCCGGAACATTTTTCTCCCCATATCTCTCAAGCTCTCTCTCTCTCTCTCTCTCTCTCTCTCTCTCTCTCTCTCTCTCTCTCTCTCCGGGAGGGAGTATAAGGAAAGGTGATAGCCGTCGTCGGAAAAGGCGGTGTGTACATGAGGAAAAGGGGTACAGGAGAGGAGGGGTGGGAGAGAGAGAGAGAGACAGAGCCGTAAAGAGCTGATGGTGATCATTTCCTAACGGATACAAGGGATAAAGGGTGCGGTGAGTGGTTAGCTTCGGAGGAGAGAGAGAGAGAGAGAGAGAGAGAGAGAGAGAGAGAGAGAGAGAGAGAGAGAGAGATCAGTTTAGTGTTGCCCCGGAGAAAGGGGGAGGTAGTTTAATCGCGAATCTAGAAAAAAATGAAATACATAAATCAAACGGCCATGAGAAATTGGTATCAGTAAATCATAAGACGTAGGCATTTTTTAAAAAATCCCTCGAAAGTCTCTTTTACCTTTCAAATCCTGAAATATAATTCCTTTCTGTCTACTACATTAACATAGTATGTTACATTTACTCGCAGGAGAAACTGAATAATTTCCGTGTGTGTGTGTGTGTGTGTGTGCGTGTGTGTGCTTTCAGGAAGGTGGGAAGTTTTCGAGGCGCCGCGGGCGTTGCGCTGCAGAGATACGACAATAACGAGGGGAGGAGAGAAAGAATGCGAGGGGCACCGTCTGTGTCCGCGGCGTGTCCGTGGCCCACACTCGCCCTCCGGCCCATCTTGAGACCCCCCGTGGACGACGGGGAGTGCAGCCGTGGGGACAAAAGGAGGCGAGGCAAGTGGGGGAGAGAGAGAGAGTAAGGGGGCCCGCCGGGGGAGGTGAAAGTCAAGCAGAGACGAGGTTAATGAGAAAGGAATGAGTGGGGGGAGCCCGGGGAGCTCAATGCACAGAGGGCCGAGAGAGAGGGGAAAGGAGGACTATACAATGAGTAGGGGAGGGGAGCGGCTAAGTCTAGCCTAACGACTTGACACCGAGCGCCGTGCCGTGCCGTGCCCAGCAGCCCAGCGGCGCCGCGCCCGCACTGCCGTCCCTCCCAGCGCAGTGAGCCTAGTATCAGGGCAATGTAAATATTGCGCTGGGCCGGCCCTGAAAGGGGAAAGGGGAGTGGGTAACCGGGCTGCAGGCGGCCGGGGCAGCCGGGGGCCGCCGGGGGGGGGGGGGGGGCTGCGAGAGATCTTTATCAGTAGTCACAACAGGGCACGGCACGCTGGCGATCAAACAAGCCCACTGGCACTGGGACCGGCTTGCGGGGCTGGCACCGAGGCGGTGGCACACCGGGGACGGCTTCGGGGTGGCACCGGGGGTGGCACCGGGGGTGGCACCGGGGGTGGCACCGGGGGTGGCACCGGGGGGTACCGGGGGTGGACCGGGGGTGGCACCGGGGGTGGACCCGGGGGTGGACCCGGGGGTGGCAGCGGGGGTGGTACCGGGGGTGGACCGGGGGTGGCACACCAGGAGGCGGCGGCCACGGCAGCGGCTACGGCAGCGGCCGCGGCAGGGCGGTGCGCGGGCCGCAAGAACCCTTCCCGGGCCCATTGTGGGTCCCATATGCCCTGCGAGCCCTTAAATAAGTAAAGCAGTGCACATCCACTCCACGCATGTGGCCCCCGCAGCGCCGCCGCCCCCTGCGGGTACATTGTGCGCCCGGAGTACTTGGCCGAACACCTGCCGTCCGGGCCGCCGGCACCGCCCCACGACTTACGACTTTACTTTGCTGCGCGACGAACTGCCTCTGCGAAGAGAGAGAGAGAGAGAGAGAGAGAGAGAGAGAGAGAGAGAGAGAGAGAGGCGGGGGGGGGGGGGGGGAGAGGGAGAAAAGAAAGGAACGCAGACGAATTTCTGGTATAAGGACCGCCGCCGCCGACGCCAAGGCGCTGCTGCAGTAACGAGTTTGCGAGGGGCGCCCGCAGCGTAGGCACGCCCGCCGGGCACCTGTGTTTAACGGGACTGCCTACCCGGCGCGGCGCTCTTCGAGGCGGGGCGGCTCCTGCTGCTGCTGCTGCTGCTGCTGCTGCTGCTGCTGCTGCTGCTGCTGCTGCTGCTGCTGCTGCTGCTGCTGCTGCTGCTGCTGCTGCTGCTGCTGCTGCTGCTGCTGCTGCTGCTGCTGCTGCTGCTGCTGCTGCTGCTGCTGCTGCTGCTGCTGCTGCTGCTGCTGCTGCTGCTGCTGCTGCTGCTGCTGCTTCTGCTGCTGGCTTTGACTCCGACCCTTCAACCTCCCCCACGCCTTTGCTGCTTTTTGGACCACGCCACACCGGAGGTTCACCCCGTGCCACTCGTCGAGAGCGCGCGCGACAGGGAGAGGAGAGAGAGGAGAGGAGAGGAGAGGAGAGGAGAGGAGAGGAGAGGAGAGGAGAGGAGAGAGGGAGAGAGAGAGAGAGAGAGAGAGAGAGAGAGAGAGAGAGAGAGAGAAGGTCGTGGTCCTCCCTACCGTGCGCGCGGGGGGTTCAGCGCGAGGAGCAGCGGCGGCGCGAGATACAAAGTGAGATGGATGAAGTGCCCAGGGAGCCCAGTGCCATGTTCGAGGTGGTGGCGGCGGTAGTGGCGGTGCGGTGGTGGTGGTGGTGGTGGTGGGGGGGGGGGGGGGGGCTCTTGCAAAGAGGGGCCCGGGGCGGCGCACGGCAGCTGCCCCGGTGCAGCCCCGCCGCCCGCGACATCGGTCAACCCGGTCACTTTCTCAACCCCCTTGTCGTCAGCCAGTCAGCGCCACATGTGTGCGGGTAAGAGAGAGAGAGAGATGGCGCTGCGCGCAAGAGAGGGAAAGAGGGGGGGGGGGGGGTAGGGGGGCAAGGACGGCAGCGGCAAAGTCACGCGCTGACCACCACGGTGGCGCAGGAACGTATAGTGCATGATTTCAAATCACGAAGGAAAATCATTTTTTGTTGTCGTTTAGAAACATTTTATATTTTTCTGAAAAGAGAAGGATAGGGTCACGACTGTCTCGCTCCCCCCCCCCCCCCTGTCTCTCTCTCTCTCTCTCTGTCTCTCTCTCTGTCTCTCTCCCTCCCGGCAGCGATCCGCCGCAGCCAATTAGCTTAATGGAGGCCGACGTGACGCGGCGTGACACCGGCACGCGCACGCCCCCACGCACGCCCCGACGCACGCAAACACGCACGCACGCACGCGCACGCACGCACGCGCACAGGTGGCCGCGTGCGTGCGCCAAAGCCGTCCATCTCACGCACACACAGACGTGCTGCCGCCCCACGCCCCAGTTGCGGTGTTCTGATGACCGCGACGCGGTGAATCGGAGCGTCGGCCTGGCCGCTGCTGGCCGCTGCTGGCCGCTGCTGGCCGCTGCTGGCCGCGCCGTGATACCGGACCGGGGTCCCAGTAAGCCTCTGTAAGCCCGCCGCCCCCCGCGGCCCCGCGGGGGGTCCCAGGGAGGGGGTCCCAGGCAGGGGGTCCCCGGCAGGCTGTTCCCGGCAGGGGGGCCGCCACCGACCCGAATCCAATCTGGTCGGCCGCACGCCAGCGTACGCGACACCAGCGCGCGCGCAGTACGACCCGTTCAGTCACCGCCGCATCAATTCACTCCTTCATTCATTTCATTGTGCATTCTATTATTTCACCTATTTTATAAATTTCTCTCATTCATACAATTACAACTATTTCGTAAATTCAGGCGTGCATTAATTCTCACGTTCATTCATGCAGCCGTCCCTCAGGCCCCGGCTGTCGCCCGGCCCCTCCGCTCCGCGGCCGCGCCGCCTTGCCGAGCCCAGAATTACTAAAACATCGACGCGACTCCCCGACTCTTTTTCATCATCACCGGCAGCGCCAGCGCCACTCCCTTCTGGTGTCGACTTCCCCTTCCCTTCCTTCCTCCCCTTCCACTCCCTTCACTCCGTCCTTCCACTCCCCCCGCCGCCCACACGAATTTTTTAAAAATATTTCTCGGCCGTCCCGCGCGCTGCGAGGCGGGGGCGGCGGGGGCGGGCTGACCTCCCGGCACCGCCTGCCGCCCCCCCCCCCTCCTCCTCCTCCTCACGGACGAGCTGCCAGCAACACAATGGCCTAATATTTTTTTAAACGTCTCCTAAGCAAGAGCATTACTCCGCCGGGCACCTGCTAAATGGAATATAATACTGCCAGGCGAATGACGGCCCGGCCCGGCCTGGAAGTTTTTCCCCCTCCCTGCCCTTTCCTGTCCTCCCCCTCCCCCTCCCCAACCCTCTCCCACTTCGCCTCGCCTCGCCACCGTTTCCAAAACGTTTATCACCCGCCCAGTTTCCGACCGCCTTGTGTTTTGCAGAAAATTACTTCGCCGATAGCGGCGGCGCGGCAGTGGGACCGGGTGGGCCTAACCGACCCGTGCTCGCGGGGGCGGAACCAGAGGGCAGGAGGGGGGAGGGGGATGGACTGCGAGTGGCGCCGGCACCGTGTATCGGCGCGGGGAGCTCAAACACACACGGCCATCCAGATTTGCCATGCGCGGGGACTAGAAAAAGAACACATAAAAAAATAGGCCATCATACTCGCGTGGCGTCCCGATCCGCGCCGGCTGGAAGTCCGCGGGGGGTCCGCGGGGGGTCCCGGCGCCGCGAATCCGCCTCCCGCAGAGCCGCTTCGCCATAAATAAAATCGATATTTCGCGCGTTTTTAATCCCGGAGTGCGGACGGGACCGGACGTTTAGCAAAAACGGTATGGTGGTGGCGCGGCCGCGCCAGCGCGTGTGAGGGAGTGAGTGGCAGAGAGAGAGAGAGAGAGAGAGAGAGAGAGAGAGAGAGAGAGAGAGAGGAGAGAGAGAGAGAGAGACAGAGAGAGGGACGCGCGCCTTTGCTGGCGGTATAATAAAAAGTAAACCTCTGATTGGACATCCATTGAGAGCGCACGACCCCCCTCCCTTCCGTACGGGTGCGACAAGGACGTGTATTGCCCTCCTCACTCCCACACACTAGTACCCCGGCCGACGGCCCTCCCTTCCTCACCACCCTCCCCCTTCTCCTTTTCAATTCGATGACCCGCCGGCCCACTGGCCCCTGGCCCTGCAGCAGCGGGGGCCCCGGCCCGCCCCTCTATAACACTCTCCGTCGCACACCCGCGGGGCCGCATCACTCTGTCTCTCTCTCTCCCCCTCCCACCCGCACACCGCATCGACCTGGCGCCCCGCCGCTGGCTGCCGCCGGAATCCTGCAGAGTCCGTCCGACCCTTACTTGCCTCATTGCCCGATTCCATGCAGCCATCGACGCTGTCGCTGATCCCCTACCAATCCCCCCTCCCCTCTCGACCGCTGCCCCCCCCCTCCCCAGCACCCCCTATTACCCCCACCCCCCAGGACACAAACCCAGTAACCGCAATTTTCCATCGTGGCCTGCCTCGCCCTCCCACCCCACTCGCCGTCCCCGGAAAAGTCACAGCCGAAAATTGTTGCGGCGATCGCGTGAGAAAGTATTGCGCCGTCACAATCTTTTACGCGGCGTTGTTTGCGTTCATATTATTTTTTTGTCACGCAGCCAGCAGCTCACTCTTTACAGGGAACGTCGACGTATACGACAGGTGAGTGAGGGAGTGAGAGAGAGAGACAGCGTGGAGGGGGAAGGGGGCGGACGAGTAGGTGGTGGCACGCGACGCCATAGCATCGTGGTGCCACGCGGTGCCGGGTGTCTCTCTCTCTCTCACACACACACACACGCACACACACACCGGCACCAGCACCGGATTGTGGCCGATGCCTGTCTGCCGTGTGACATTTAGTCGAAGCCCCGTTATCGGCAGCCGGACGCCTCACGGCATGATTCTCTCTCTCTCTCTCTCTCTCTCTCCCTCCCCCCCCCCCCCCCCTCTCTGTCTCTCTCGTTCCTCCCCCTCGCACACACTATCTCCACCACGATTATTCACATTTGTGTGTACTGACACGATCACGTAGTGTCGCAAGCACATGCAACGCGCATTAAGTCTACAAAAAAAATCATTATTTTTCTACAAACTGTAATTGAGGGGGGAAACTGCCGTTGGCAACGCTCCTGAGGACTAGCAGCAGCGGGGCGAATACGTTCGGGATGGGCTTGGCATGACGAGTGCAGGGGCGGTCCGGGGCGGGGTTGGGGGGGGGGGGGGGGGCACGTGGCGGGACTGTCGAGGGGCCTCGGCCCCCCAGCCCTGGCCCCCCCGGGGTCCCCCGCCCAGCCGTGACAAGTAGGATCGAAACGCTGACGTCCCTCGCCTGTCTCCTCCTTGTCTTGGAACATTGATGTCGGGGCCGAGGCAGAGGGGGGAGGCGCCGTAGCGGCGGCCGGGCCATGGACGGGCCGGCACCGCTGCCGGCAGGGGAGAGAGAACAACACAGAAACGGCCGGCTCGCGGGAGTCGCGCACCGCAGCAGCAGGAGAGGCAGGACAAGCCGGGAGCGGCGGGGGCATGAGCAACGACTGGGGGGGCCGTCGAAGCAGCGCAGCGCCGGCCAGCGAGCGCCGTGCCAGCGCCGCCCTGCAGCGGGGAGGCGGCCGCCATAAAATAGGCAAAAGCAGGATCAATAGGGCACCGACACGCAGCCCGACCGGCCGTGGGTTCCATATCCCCCGCGCTGCGGCCCCGCGGGTCTAGGAGCCCGACACACACACACACACACACACACACGCGCGCGCGCGCGCGCTGCATGCATACTGCACCGCACACACTCACACATGCACGCTACACGTGTGTGACGTCATAAGGCGGCATCGGCAGGAGCAGCGCCGGGCCTAATCAGAGAGAGTGGGACGATATACGGCAGACCGCACGTGTGAGTTTGTCTGAGTGAGAGAGAGAGAGAGAAGGGGGAGGGGTGTGTGTGTGAGAGAGAGAGAGAGAGGGATGGGGGTTGGGGAGTGTGTGTGAGTGTGGGTTAGTGTGTGCGTGTGAGTGCGCAGCGACGTACAAAACCGCAAGGGTGGCGAGGACCGATGACATGCTGATCGGGCTTAATCAGCAACGGGGGCGACAGAAAGCTTACTAACGGTTCTCTCTCTCTCCCTCTCTCTCTCTCTCTCTCCCTTCTCTCTCTCTCTCTCTCTCTCTCTCTCTCTCCCTCTCCGTCTCTCTCTCACACTCACACACACACACGGCGAATGCCCCGACCGGAATATCGAAGGCAAGAGAATGGTCGGCCGGCGCGGCTGGCGCGGCCGGCGCCTCGCCCACCTGACAGGCTATCAATAGGGAGAGAGCGAGCCCCCGCCTCGCGGCCCCGCCCCGCGGCCCCCCGTCAGGTGCACGGACACACACAGTGATACGCCCCCACCGCGGCGTCACTGCGCGCACTGCTCTGGACGTGCTCCCGCACGTCCGTCCTCTGGCCTACTCGGCTGTGCGGTAACGCTAACTCCCGCCGCAGTCAGGCTGGACGCGGCCGGTGCCCTACAAGCACACACAGTGCCGCCTGCTACACCCCGTTTTGCTCCGCCGCCAGGTCCGGCTGGTCCGTGGATCCCATAGCGCGCCCGCTCTGGCGCAGAGCTGCCGCGTAATCGGCCGACGCATTCAGCCGGCCCTGATGGGGTCTTGCTCCAACGGCTCGCCCGCTCGCCTCCGACCGCCGTGTACCCGGGGCCGTGGCCGGGGCCGTGGCGGGGGGTCTTGAGACCGCCTCCCTCACCTCGGCGCAGCGCCGCCCCGCGCCGCCCCCCGCCGGCCCGGGCGCGCCTCCGCCGCTCCGTCTCCTGAATAGTGCAGCACGCAATTCTCTCTCCCCCGGCCGCATGAATACTACACGATTCAAGACGGGTCTGGAAATAATACGGACCGACACCGGAGCCCCGGAGCCGGGGCGGCGGCGCCGTCGTCGTCGCGGTGGTGGCTGCCGGGGCGCCGACGACGCCGTGCCACCGGCGCCGCGAGCGATCGACGCCGGCGCCGCCGGGGACGGCGACAAGTGGTGGCGCGCGACGCGGAGGTGCTTCGGGGACACACGACGCCGGCGGCGTCCACGGCGTGGGCCTCCGGGCACGCCGCTCTGACGACGACGGCGCGAAGGGTGTGTGGGTTCCGGGGAGGCCGCTGCCGCCGACAACCGCACCAGCGCTCAACCTCGCCGACGATACGCGCCGGCACCAAGAAATGCCGGGGACTTGCGGCCGCCGCGCCCCTCCGTCTGTCCATCACTCCGGGCGCCGGGCTGCGGGGGGGGCTGCGGGGGTTCCGGGGGGGGGGGGGGGGGGGGGCTGCGGGGGCGCGGGGCTCCGGGGGCGCCGGGTCCGGCTCCGTCCGGATTAATTATTGTGGTTGGCCACACTGCGCGCGCGGGCGCTGCCAGGCGAAAAGCTGGGTTGGCTACACTGCAGGGAAGCAAAATAACAGAGGGGGGGCCACACCCACTGCTGCCAACCCACATTATACACCCTCCAACTACGACGTTTGCGGTCACGGCGGGGCGTTGCTGAGCGGCGGCGGCAGCGGCGGCGGCGCGTTGCGGTGCGTTGGCTGCAGCGGCGGCGGAGGGGCCGGGGCGCGGGCCGAGTTGCCACGGTGGGCGAGCCGTCCGCCGCGTATTCAGAAACGAGTGGTGGTGGTTATAACTGGGCCTGCAGCTACCCCCAACGCTCCCCCCCCCCCCCTCTCTCTCTCTCTCTCTCTCTCTCTCTCTCTCTCTCTCTCACTCTCTCTCTCCCAGTCAGCGTCGGACGTCGAGTGAGCCGGAGCGAGAGGGTTGGAGAGACCCGTCGTTTTCGAGCAATTTCAGCGCTCTATCAGGAAAGGGCCGCTTAGCCATGCCCAGGTCCCCCTCTCTCTCTCACGGCTCCGGGGGAGGGAGGGGGGTGGGCGTAATTTGAGGCTAAGTCTGTAATTAGGGCACCGAAAGCGAATATGTTGCAACGCGCGCAAAAGGTCCCTGGAGGCCGGGCAGGCGGCAGGCAGGCGGCAGGCAGGCACGGCTACGGCCACCGTCCGCCACGCGGCACTGCCAAGTGCACACCTCGAACGGCCCCGTCCCCGCCGTGCCGCTGGTAATGATTTTATTTTCTTTTTTCTGAAACGACGCGACAAGTCCCCGCGCGCGCGAATCCGTGCTGCACTCCCAACTCTCGTGGAAAAGTACATAAATATGACGCAGCCGGAGAGAAAAAGTGAGGGGGCGTTGCTGCACTTGTCGAGTGCCTTGATGATCGCCCGCGCCGAGGCGGAAGCATCAAAGTAAGCGTGCTGCTTTTGGGACGGGCCTCCCCACTGGGACCCCCCGGTGATACAGGGAAGCTAGCTACTTTTTGTCTCCGCCTTTCCGTGTGCGTGTATGTGTGTGTGTGTGTGTGCGTGTATGAGTCGAATTCTGGCCATGTTGATGGCAAACGCAGTGGTGGCGAAAACGTGTCCGGTGCATGAGAGAAAGAGAGAGAGACAGAAGGGCCGAGAGGCATTGAGAGAAATAGAGATAGAGACACAGAGAGAGAGAGAGAGAGAGAGAGAGAGAGACCAACACCAGACCAGGCAGGAGGCAGTGGACGACATACCGACTACGTCCCCGGTTTCGCCGCACATTTGTTAGAGGACCCTCAACTGCTCTTTGTACCACTCCCTTGCCGTCCGGGCCCATGTCTCTCTCTCTCCCTCGCACTCTCGGGCAGGGAGCAGGACAAAGTGGCGCCGCCCCCTCGCACACAGTAAGTGCGAAGGCGGCACAACTTTCCGAAATGGTTTTTCTGTCCGGAGGGATGGGCGGAGGTGTGTCGCCGGGATTACTCGCAGCTAATTCTTCTCTGTAAATAACGCGGCACGGCACAGTGCTCAGCGACACGTGTGTATAGGCAGCGCCTACTCACCGCCGCGGCGAACTTCGCGCTACCACCCGCGGAGCGGCTCCGACAGCAGATCACTCACCTGCGGAAGAGAGAGATAACAGGGTTAGATGACAAGTTTGCAAGTTCTTCTACAACGTCTCTTTCACATGTGATGCTGCTATAGAGAGAGCGCGCGCAAGGGCGAAAAAACTTCAAAAGCAGGTCCCTCTTTTTTTACTTTTTTGTTTTAATTAGAGAGTTGCACCGTTAATCTGACAGCAGGCAGGCAGTTCGTTGGGCATATCCACATGTGCGGTTTCAGTCCGCTACGCGAGAGTGTGCGTGTGTGTGTGCGTGTGTGTGTGTGAACGGTAACGCACGGCGACGCCCCCGCGGGGACCGTACAAGGACGCGCAAGTTTTTGTGTGCCATGCTGCGACACCACCAGGTAGCGCCCACACACACACACACACAGGCACACACACACATGCCGCATGGGCGGTGATCAAAAAAAGGGGAGGGAAATACAAGAAAACGTATAAAAAACAGAGGAAAAAAGAGAAGAGAGCCAGTGATGCGGCGAAGGGTCAGCACAGGGTGGGAGGACACGAGGGGGGGGGGACTTGTAGGCGCCAGAAAGGGCCACCCAACGTGCTTGCGGTGCTCAAACAATTTCTCCTCCTGTGTTGGGGTCCCAAGATCCCCATATCCCGGAAACCGCTCCTCCTGATGGTCACATCGGGGGGCGCACGGGTGCGACAGAGAGGGAAGAAGTATAACACGCGCGCGTATGTGGGAGCGAGGGAGAGGGAGCGAGGGAGAGAGGACGGACTCCAATTTCACTCGAGTTTTTATATAATAATATTGGCAGCAGGGCAGCAGGGCTGACAGGGCGGGAGGGAGGGGGGAAGGGGGGCTCGGTCCCCGTGCGGCACAAGCCGGGCCCGCACAGCCACAAACAAACCTCTAAAAGTACAACACACGCCAAAAGTACACAGCAAGTACACTACAATCAAACACATCAAGTCCGCCCGGTCTCCCAACACAGCCGCTGGAGGGCCTTGGAAGGGCGTTTGGGTCGCCGCAGGGCCCGCAGGGACCCGCACGGACCCGCAGGGCCACGGGGATGACCTCCTGCAGCTGGACAAGCAGGCCGAGGTCGGCGCGGAGGGGCAGGAGGACGGCGACGAGGGAAAGGGGGTCAGCAGCACTATCAGATGACGAGGGGAGCCCTGACGGGCCGGTCATCAATCAATTACTTTTCTTCTCACCGCTATTTTTGCCTTATTAGATCACACCTCCACCCCCTATCCTACCCTCACTCCCCAACACCTGCCACCTCAGGATAGTCTCTCTCTCTCCCTCTCTCTCTCTCTCTCTCTCTCTCTCTCTCTATCTCTCTCTCTATCTCGCCTTCTTAACTAAAGAAATTCGTTGCTAAGGGCAGAATATAAATAGTTCAAAGACAGCAACGCATATAAGATGATCCAGATACACGGAAAAACCTTACTCGTTCCGCCATGAATTTTCAGTGCGGACAACGAAAACATTTAAAATTAACTTCGGAAATTATTTTTTTTTATCCTTCTCCTCCGCGAGCACAGCGGCACACAGCAGGGGGCAGAGAGCATATCACTTTTCCCCCCGACTAATTCTTTTCGTCCGAACGTCGTTTTTGTTTTTTGTTGAAAAAAAAACGAAAGTAGAAAAAGATCTCTTCCTGCTTAGCCGTCACCCGCAGGCCAGGCAGGCCAGCGAGCGGGGCGGCCGGCCGGCGGAGAGCCCGTGAGCCCCGCTGCCGCTGCTGATGCTGCTGCTGCTGCCGCGCCGGCCTCTGGCCGTGACTGTGAGTGGCTGCATATCACTCGCGTGATTTATAGATACAGCGCCTGTGAATCAGACCTTTTTTCTTCTTTTCGTTTTTTTTTCAAAAACGAAAGCGAGAATAATAAAAATAATAATAATAAATACGCTGCTACGACTCTCCACACCACCACCACCATACCCCGCCGTGCAGACTCCCCCTGCACCGCACCCCCCCCCCCCCCCCCACCCCGAGGGGGTGGGGGCAGAGAAGAGGGCAGGAAAGATGAAAAAAAATGAAAAAAAAAAATTAGGGAGAAAAAAAATCGAAGAGAGGTTTGAAATAAAGGACGAGAGCGTTGGCGGCAGGGAAAATATGTGTGAAAGGGCGAGCGGAAACAATTCCCCCAGCGAAGTGGTAACATGTCAGGCAGAGATGGCACGGCCGCCGGCCCGCAGGCCACGCACACACACGCACGCACGCACGGACACCGCATTTAAGCCCCTCTCGCAGTGACATGGGATCCATAGGGGTCCATAGGGGTCCCGCGCGGCCAGATATAGGATATATAAGGGGTGTGGGGGAGGAGGGGAGGAGCTGCCGAAAGTGGGGGTGCGGATCGTCAATGAGTATGTGTGACGGAGGCACTCAATACGGCCCCATTTATTCTTTTCTCTCTCACTAACACACACAGAGACTCTCCCTCTCTGCTTCTTTCTCTCTATCCCTCTCTTCCCTCTCCCTCTTTCAGTGTGTCAGCTCTGGCGTGCGCGAATCGGGAGTGGGGTCCCGGAGTGGCAGTGATAATGATGAGGGACTGCGGGTCTGCGGGGGGTCGGGCCGGGCGATGGAAGTTATGGGAGCCGCGGGGCTGCCGACGGGCCGCCGACAGGAATGTAGGGCACCGTGCAGGACCTGCAGGACCTCGCAGGACCCCCCGGGGGACCTGGGCGCGCGGCCCAAGGAACGAATTCCTGACGCGCCAAAGGGCGTGCGCTGCGCGAGCCGGCCGCGTGCGCTGGGGTAAACGAAATCAAAAGAGGGAGGGGAAAAATATATATAGATAGCGAACCTGTACCTCGATATGATATGGCGAGGTGGTGAGGGGGACTCGAACCCGCGCGCTCCTACAGGGGAGTGTCTTTTACTTAGGTGTAACTCCTCAGATCGGAATAAATTTGGAGGGTTGGTAGACCTCGACTAATTTGGACAAATAAGAAAAAAATGGCAAAATTCTGTGTTCTTCGGCCCACTATTACAATAGAAAGGAATGTCACAAAACCCCAAAACATTTTCACACATTTTGGTCGAAAATAGATTTTTTTCGATTTTTTGAAAATACCTTTGTATGTTTAGTGGGCCACGAAACAGGAAATGTATGATATTCCGCCGATGTTTTTTTTTAAAGCAGAACTAACAAGTGCAGTCAAGGCCTACATTAACCCTCAAATTTTCGATCGATTTGAGGAATCAGACCTGAAGACACTCCCTTTGCGAGCTGTATTACCCCTCCGCTGCCATGCCGCACAGCTTTCTCTGCGCGCGTTCCTGGCGGCGGCCCTGCCGGGCGTTGTCACCGCACCGCAGCGGGGCCCGTCAGCCCCCGTCCCGGCGGCGGCGCCGCAGCCGCCACCGCATCGCCGCCCCGCAGCCCCGAGGCGCCTGCAGTCCTTCCTTCCATCCCCCGGGGCTGACCGTCGCGTCGCCGACCGTGCCGTCCGGGCCGCCACCGGGCCGCCCACCAGCACCACGTCCGCCAGGATGGAATGCTGCGCCGAAACGCCGCCGCCGCCGACGACGGAATGTATTTACCGGACGCCGTCGGTCCCGGGATGGCGACGTCCGGGCCCCCGGGAATTCCACACGTGGCCGGCGGTATTCGAACCCGCGACACGCCGCCGCCGCCGCACAGGGAGCGGCAGGATCACAGCGATGAAGAGGCGGGTATTCGAACCCGAGCAGGAAGCAAGCATTAGCGGCCATTCGAACCCATGTTTAACAAGAGACAGGCGTACCAAGATGTTGGTATCTAACCGGTATTCGAACCTGCGGGCTCGGGCGTTAATCGACGCAGCGCCAGATGACTGACGGCGTGCCTCGCACCCCGCCTAACCTAACCCGACCCTGCCCGACCCCAGGCGACGTGTATCTTGTCTTATTTGCCGCCTGACCCCTTTTTATTGCTGCGCTGCGAAGCGCTTAAGGCGACGACGGGCCGGGGGCGGGTCGGGGGTGGGGAGGAAGGAGGGCGGCGGAGGGCGGCGGAGGGCGGCGGAGGGCGGCCGGGGGCGGGCCGGGGCGGCCGGGGGCGGCCGGGGGCGGGCCGGGGGCGGGCCGGGCCACCGCACCAGCATGGCGAGGGGGCTTGCGCATTTTCAGCCACATTAAGCCCGCCAGCCAGCGGAGCGGGCCGGGCCCCCGGGGAGGAGGGAGGGGGCCGCGCAGCAGCACCCAGACCTGCTGTCATGCTCCCCTCCCCCCACCCCCTCCTGGCCCCTCCCGGCCCGCGGGACCCGTCCCCTCCTTCCGACTCCCGGACGTTCCCGACGGCGGGGGTTGTTTTTGGAGCCCGGAAGCCCAATTAGGTTGGCACGATTTCTCTCTTTACCGTCGTGGCCGAGGCAGGCGGCCCCGAGACCGCGCCGACCACCAGAGGGGGGCCGCCGCCCCGAAGCAGGGGGCGTCCCTCGGTACTACCTGCAGTCGGAGCCGCCGCCGCCGCTGCGCCCCCCGGCAGGGGCGGAACCAGGGCGCGCGCGCAGCCAACGGGGGGAAAATGAGGGCGCGGCTGGAACACAATGGCACGGGGGGGCACGTAGGCCCGGCGCAGTCATCATCCATTAGCCTGGCCCGGCCGCCCGCTGCCGCAGCCCCGCCGACTTCCGCACATCAGCACCATGAGGTTAGCGCGAATCCGACTATAGAGGAGCCCCGTCTGGCAGACTTTCCATCATCATTATTTCATCCAACGTTTACGGCGATGATACGGCGGCCCCGCTGCCTGCTCATCGCCCAGCGGCAGCACATCCTGCCGCGCCTGCGGCCATCACGACCGAGGAGGCGGCCGCGGGTTCAACTCCCGGCCGCCGCCCCCGCGCTTTGCTCAAGCGCGGATCCAGAGGAGGGCGAAAGCAAAACCCACCCCCTTCACCCCCATGCCCTTAAAGGCCGCATGAATTGTAGGTAACCAACAAATACTGACGATGGGCAAAAAGCGGCGCATTGCCCCCCCCCCCCCTCCTTAAGCAGGTCCTGGATCCGCCCCTGCGGTTGGCGCACGAGTTAAAGCCGCCCCGGCAGCCGAGCGGAGCCAGCCGGCACGGCCGCCCTTCGCGCACCCTTTCCTGATAATAAATTTCCATGGACAGTCGACTTGCTCGTCAAGAACATAATGGAGACGCTTGCTACCTTCTCTCTCCCTCCTCGTCCTTCTCCACCCCTCTCTCTCTCTCTCTCTCTCTCTCTCTCTCTCTCTCTCTCTCTCTCTCTCCCGCCTTCACCCTTCACCTTGCCCTTTCGCCTCCGCTCTTCCATTTCATCCCTTCTTTATTTCACAGCCCATTTAGCAGAGAAGAGCCCTTGCAGAGGGGTGGAGAGGGGCCGAGGCGCAGTATGGTCGTGGTGGCCAGGTCGGCTATCGGTGGTCCAGCCGGGGTCGCACGACGCCATTCACAAATCACGTAGCACTCCTCTCTCTCTCTCTTGCTCTCTTTCCCCCACCCCGTCTCTCTATCTCTCCATCTCACTCTTTCTCGGCGGATGACAGCGACAGTCTGTGGGCACTGGGCCAGCGGCAGCAGCGGAGCGCGGCTCTCCGCGGGGGGTCCGACTCTCCGGAGTCCGCCGCCGGAGACTGCGTGGCGCCGCCTTATCGTCTGGGAAACATCTCCAGGCGCCGCACCGCCTGGCGCCGCCACCTGATGATGCTGGCGGCGCCCACAGACGGCCCGGCGCCCCCGCAGCAGCCTCCTCCTCCCTCTCTTTCTCTCGCTCTCCCTCT